>VYZW01050686.1:34976-66448 GCA_013401315.1 Balaeniceps rex
TAATGTGGAAACATTTGCTGGATTATAGCAGAACCTACATGTGCAGATAAGAGATTTTCAGTACTGTACAAATGTGCCATAATATTGGATGGATTCATTTTAATAAAATAAGCTGTATACACTTTGTTCAATTATATTCTGGTTCATGGGTTATAAGTGAAACACTGATACTGAGTGCGTGGTAAGTCTGTGAATTTGTTATGCAGGATGGGCCATTTCTGTCTCTTGGCAGGGAAAGGATTACACAGTATTACAATTATTAAAATTCTAATTTGGGGCCAGGTTTTGCCCTCAGGTACTTCCTTAATTTCAGAAGGGAGTTGTGCATGTTTATCTGATTGAAGAATTTGGACATTAACATTCTTGGTGAAGGTAACTTTTTTCTTTAACAAGAATATGCACTAGCCAAATCTAAAATATGAGCGTAGCAGGGATAGGTTTCTTACCAGGAGACAAATGTCAGTAACTGTTCTGTTTTGATACGGTAAAGCGATTTCCTTGTAAGGGAGTGGGAGCTGGAGCAGAAGGAAGGAAAGAGGGATCTTCTTCCAGATACCTTGTAGGCTTGTTTTTAAATTACGACTTTGGATCTAACAACAGGTTTGGCAAGTGTTTGCCTAGGAAATCCTGAAACTATGCCAGATTTTCTTAGCTGGTTTGTTGTAGAGTGTGCATTTTTTAAATACACTGTAATCATTTCAGACCACGTAATTAGAAACACAAAGCAGTTTACTGAAACATAGTGATATATTAAGAGTTCAGTTAATTACATGTAAAGAAACAAGACAGACTTCAAAACCTTTACTCGGTTTCTATTTTATTTGCAACTGGGGCATGTTGATGGGACTTTGCCTGCTTAACATTGAGTAGGAGTTTCAGAATTTTAACCTGAGGGTAAAATTTTCAAAAGCATTTAAGTGACTGGCTCACTGAAAATCAATAGGACTTTCACTCCTTAGGGCAACATTTTAGAAAGTATGTAGATACCAAAGTCCAGTTGACTTCAGTGTCTATGTATGTTAAAAAACCCTGCTTTACTGCCCTAAATCTCTTTAAAATAGAAGTGTTACATTTCAATGTCACCTAAGAGTTTCCGAAAATGTTACCCCAAATAAACAAGCTGTTGTTCTCATATGTTTTCATTTGTAAAACCCTGGTTTGTTTTTCTTTCTTCTTCAACGTATGCAGAAAATCATAAAACATGTCTTGGATTATAATAAGCCACACTGTCTTCAATCTGGTCTTCAATCTTACTGCAAATGCTCAAGAAGAGGTGGCAATTATAATTAGTGCAGACAGTTCTTCACTCTACTGTAAATTTTCCTAGAATTTCAAAATAAACTTAAATATTTTCCCCTTTTCAGTCTATTTAATGTCTTTTTCGATAAAAGTGATAAATTGCCTCCTTTGAAGCCACAGCCTGACCTAAATTATTCTGTCTACATTGTGTATAAAAGCAAGTAGAGAAAAAAAATTGTAATACGAAATCTTAGGGAGGTGAAGAAGACATAAATCAGAACTAATTAGTCATTCTCATTAATGAGAATATATGTTATGTTTTCCATTGAATCTCTCAAATGTAATTTACTGAGAAAATTAAAAAGTACCACTTAGTATAGAAAAACCTCAGTATTCAAAAAATCTTTGGTTTGAGAATTTGCGGGGGGGATCTTGGTTCTCTAACATGTTTTCTGTATGAGCTTCAAAACTATGCTAACTTGTTGCACAACAGCTTACAAGTTCTCAACAGTTGCATTTATTACAATTTTACCTCACTTTCAGACAAGTTCTCTTATCATGCTCCAAATCACATTTTATGCTGCTTTGAAGTACATTACTAATATGCTTATTGCTTAACAGAAAATAGCCTGACAGTTATTTCTGTTCTAAGGTGCAAAGTAATAAATGTCAGTTTCTTTTTTGCAGTCATTTATCTGAGCCTGTACTTATTCTCAAAGTATCTGCCTTTGGAAACAAGTCAGAAGTGCAATGCTCTAATGGTCTTCTCTTTGGGACTAACAATAAAAATACAAAAACGAACTTTGAAGCTTTCTTTCTGTGCAGCCTTCATTCTAATTCTGGCCTTTTCCTGTCATTATTAAAACTGGGCAGACCCAAGTTTTATGAAAAATTGGGAATTCCTTCTTATTTTGTGCATGTTCAGTGATCATGTGGGTTGCAAAGACAAGGCTCTCTGGCAGTCATTTGTACTTGTCAGTGCATACCCTTCTATTCCCTGTGGCTGTTTTGTGCTCCTAGACAGGTGTGTGCACTCCACACAAAACTTTGCCCTTTGGACATCATTACAGTGTCTAAGAAACACAGAGGGTGGGATCGTGACAGACTTATAAATGACCACGAAGAAGGGAATTCTCTTTTGGGATCTTTACAGAACATATGCCTTGTATTATTTTGCATCCATTGAGAGAAGTGTGGTTTTTTCCATCACAGAAAATGGAAAAAGCAAGATTTAAGGGCATGGATAACTCTGGATACCATTCTCTCTGAAGAGTGAAGCAAGGCTGTTAAGATACAAGAAGCAGTTAAATTGAAAAAAGCGTGTAGTTAAATGTAGCGCTTCATCCCTGGGTACATGCCCAAACATCTAAATTAATCTGGTTAACGGGTTTCTTCCCTGCACCTTCCCCACAGTCACCTTTCAAGGATCTGACTAAACAACGGCCTTTACATCATGCCAAGCAGCAGAACAGAGCTCTTGTGGATCCATAGGAGCAGTGAAATCCAGTCTCCTGGGCCCTTCACGCTGAGCATTCAACCTCTCCAGACACTCAGGTATAGTCAGTATGCCCTGGCTGATCTTAAGCGTCATAATGGAAGATAAAGGAGAGAGAATTTATTGCCTAGGACTCAAAGCATATAGGGTTTTATAGATCAATAAGAACATCCTGAGTTATGCCTAGAGGCAAAAAGGAAGCCAGTACAGACTTCAAAGACCTTGTGTAATATATTCCTTATGGCCAATATTAGAGATTAAGCACAGAGCAATGTTCTACACAAGCCATTGAATCCGACTAGAATAAGGACAGACTATACATTGTGTAAGTCTATTTTGGAGCCTACAAAGGTAACTTATAGACTTTACCTTTGAGAACTTATCACAATCATCTAACTAATGATAGCAAAAAATATTTTAAGTCTAGGAACCTGTTCTGAGCTAAGCATTAAGAAACACCTTTTGATTGGGAGGTTCACTCAGGAAGAAACCCAAATTTGACTGACCAGCATCCTCATGCAACTTCTAATCTCTCTCAGGAAGACTCAGAAAAAGTGAAAGATTACAAGCTCTAGGTTTGACAAAAGAAAGTGTAAATCAAATTAACTGACAAACTCCTCAGAAGCCTGCTTACCTTTCAAAGCAGGGAGGCTGACAGTACTGACCAAGGAACTGAAATAATGACATTTTCATACAATATTTGTAACAAGTGGAAAATACAAATGAAATAAAATAATATATACTCTGCATCTAGTGCACAGAAAAATGAGATAATACGTATTATCTTTCCTGTGGCAAATTCAGGGCCAAACTTTTCCTTTACAAAGGCTGTAAGAGGCTTGTCTTGAGGTTTTCCTTCTCTAAGTGACAAGACCAAGGAAAGTATGTCACAAAGTTAATGGTTTCACAGAGCCCAAATTTGAAAGGATGATTTTTAGCTTTCATTGAAAGCTGAAAAGGTTGAGGTTTAGCAAGCTCCTTGCAGACCCAGTCCCATAGCCACTCCAAGGTGCCATACATTTTTCCTGTGAGAAGATTATATGCCTTATTTCAAAGAAAACAGCTCTCAAGGAAACTTCTGACTTTCCCAAGGCTCATATAATGTGGGAAAATCTTTCTACTAGGAAGAGTCCCCTGACTGGTATCCACAGGTACTGTGGATAACTGGAAAATTGGTTCCATGCTTTTAATTATATTGGCTCAGTTCAGCATAGAGACTATCCTGCAGGGAAGGTGAGACGTGAATATCTGTATGATCTGGGAATATGAGAAAAAATGAAGTAGGACTTGAACATAGACAAAGTAGACCTTTGGTTAGCTGCTGTTGAAGAAAAATAATGCTCAAATATTAATCGTCTGTAATGTACATATCTTCTTTGATAATTTGCTTAAGGAAACTTTCTACTTTTTTTTAAAGGCAAGGTAAAATGCACATCTTTGCTTCTGTGGTTAAATAAGATGTTCCATGAGAGTGGAACTTGGAGCTTTGTCAGGGGTTAGCAGTGATCCCACTCCTCCATACGTTACTCTGCTGAAAGATCTCACTCTGCCTTGCAACATTCTTGTTATTCCAGAACTGGGTTGGGCTAGTCATAATAGATGCAGGCAATCAACTTCCCCACACACAGCTCTGCCAGTAAAACTCACTTCACCTTGCAACACTCCTGTTTTTCCTGTGTCTTTTAAGCAAAGGCTATCAATTTGGCACTTACTATGGATTTGTCCTTACTTGTGCTGAAATCCAGGGTGACTTTCTTAGTGATGCAAGAGGGAAGTGTTGCTGATGCAGGCAAGTGTCTGCTTGTGACTAGGATGAAACAAAGTTGGCTTCTCTGAATGACTGAGATTTTGACCCTGGCAGTAGAGGTAACTGACCTGTGTTCCACTTCCGCTTTCATTACAGCAAATAAAACCCAGGATGACTCTATAGGCTATCAACTCAGTTACAAAGAGTGTAAATGAGATTAGAGTCAAGCATTTACATAATGTGGCCTCCTGCATAGTTGTGCTTTTTCCCAAGAAAAAGGCTTCCTTTTAATTAGAACACTACAGCTTTCAGTGTTGATCACTGTTGTTTTATTTGTAATGAAAATCTATAGAGCATTCACCATAATGCAAACAAGCATTGGCCTACTGACAGCATCTCAGTTTACACTAGAGTTTGGATTTGGGCCATGTAATTTTACGTAAAATCAAATAAGTCTGTGACACAGTAAAATAGTATGTCAAACTAAGGACTATTCTTTCCTCTTTGTTTTCTTTATCACACGAAATAATACATTAAAAATATAAGAATGCTCTAGGCAATGTACAAAACTAAAAAAGACTAGTTTGGTGAATGAGCATAGTGAGACTCTATGAATATGGATATGTTTGTACTAAGGAGCCTAGAGGAGATGCTTTTTATGCGTGGTGATACAGAAATACATACTTGCAACGCTGCACACCAGGGAGAGAATATTCCCCTAAAACAAGTAGTTTCTCTAGCAGTGCTTTTTGTTGATCAAAGCTGCATAATTTAAAGCATCTAGAGGCAGCTTTAAATTATTCACAGTATTTTTTTTAAGTGATCTTGGTATATAGCAGACAGCATTGGTGTAACTAGCAGTCTTCTGTAAGTTCTATAAACTTTTGCATCCTTGCAGAGCTGGCAAGTTTTCTGAAAGTCGCATTCGAGAAGAGGGAACATAACTTTGCATAACAGGAGCAAGAGAGACCGATTCTGACACCGTGTTAGTCACATCACACAAAAATGCCAGGCATGCAGAGCCTTATGGAATGGCACGGCAGAGCCGGCAGCCTCTAGGTCTCAGCCCGAATGCTGCTGTGTGGTGCCTAAGAGTTTTCTGATACCCTCAAAAGCCCCAAATAGGAATCCTGCAATTAGTGCGTCTAACTCCTCCTTTACTGCAGTCTTCTCTCCTATTGGTAAAAGGTCTTCACAGGCTCATGTAGGGATCCCACCCCTTTTGTGGGTTTTCATTCTGAAGCACTCCACAACTTTACACCTGAATGAATGCCAAGGCTCTCTGAATATATAAAGGAAACCTTCAAGAGCAATTTCAGAGTTACCCAGAAGAAAAAGATTTCATCCAGCTCTGTCAGACAGAGACTGAGCCAACCATGCTTCTCCCTGCCATTCACTTCTATGGCTTTCTCCTAGCTTGCATCTTCACGAAAAGCTCCTTGGCTTTCAAGAACGATGCCACAGAGATACTTTATTCACACGTTGTTAAACCTGCTGCAGCGAGCCCAAGCAGCAATAGCACGTTGAATCAAGCCAGGAATGGAGGCAGGCACTACACCAGCACTGGATCCGACCGTAACAGTGAGTATCCTACCGGCTGCACTTCCACCGCGTCCTGCAGCCCTTGGCCCCCCGGCGGCCGCAGCCCCTCCGGGCCCGGCCCCGGGAGCGGAGCGCCCCGCCGCCGTGGCGCCCGCTGCAGCGCACTATGGGGAACCAGCGCCTCGGGAAAGCCGGAGCAAGGGAAGATGCTGCTGGTTCCTGGCTGGGATCGGCCTCGCCGGGCGGCCCCCCAGCAAGCCTCCCTCCCCCGTGCGAGTCCTGTAGGACCGGCTCTCTCGGGCAGGTTACTTCCTGAGGGAGGTTCATCCAGGAACGCCGGGTTTTATGGGTTATCCGGCAGGGAAGCAAGATACAGGGAAAGGGGCGAGAGGCATTTGCAAAGCGCTCGCTTTCTTAACTCACCCTCCCACTGTGGGCAGGGGAGGTGTCTGGGCTACTTTTCAAATGCAATAAAAAACTCTGAATTTTGCTCCCGCTGCTTAGTTTTACTTCCTGCTGTAGCACTTACCTGCTTAACACCTCCAGCGAAAGTAAACAAATCAGCTCATAATTTACCTGTGATCTCTGCTCTAACTTGCCTTTTTATATCTAGTCTTTTCCTGCCGAGTTTTATGCGTATATGTCAGATACATGGGGATCTGGAAACCTTCTGCTGACTTTATCTGTTTCCTCCCCTGCCCGCCTCCTTAAAATGAAAGAAATCCAAATAGAGACATACACACAACAACCCACCCACAACGATTCGATAAAAATAGCGTCATCCCTGGAAAGTGAAGGCAAAAAGTGACACTGATACCCTTCAGCCAAGCCAGGTGTGTCAGCTTCTATGAATGCTAAGGGCTTAAGCGCACAGGAAACATCTCATCATTATGAGATTACTGGAGCAGCCCAGTAGGTATTCATCGTCAATAAGCTGTCACCGGAGAGAAGCTGAGCCAGGAAAGACATAAAAACAGGAGGAGAAACAAACTCAAATCTGTGACCAGCTGCTTCCAGGTACATTCCTGAGTGCAGCTGCAGGAAGGCAAGCTGGAATCTTTTCTGCAAGGCAGGCAGGAGAACAGCCCTGTAAACAGTCCCTCGGATCAGCCTGCAGATTTACAGTCCCTCCGACTGCCCATCCAGTGGCACAGGGGACAGGGTGAAGTCATCTTAACTCAGTGTCTCTGTTCAGAACTTGCCTCCAAAAATCCAAGTAGAAACAGAAGCAGTCTGTAGCTGTGATATGCAGATGTACCTTCAAAGCCTTTTATGATTCACTCTAAAATGTTTCTAGTAATTACTTCTATTTTAAAGGCGTTAGTTAATTGCATTGTGTATAGAATCTGTGCCGTAATTGTCCTTCAGAAAGAGGGAGAGCATAGCCAGTAAAGATTGCTTATTAAAATTAAGCGCACTGTGGGCGTTTATTTCAAAGTGTAATTACTGAAATAAACAGTTGTGTTTATTGCAGGGTGCAGAGCTGCACATACAGACGGGTACAAACATGCCTGTATGAGAAGCTCTGCATGTTGATTCTATGACAGTTGCCCGAGAGAATTTGCAGGATCCTCTATGTTACATGTAATGTAAGGACTACTACAGATACAAAGATGGTGTTACCTCGAGGGCAAAATGACCACTCTGAAATCGTTATTGCTAATCATTCAAATTTTGCATGCAGAACACCATTCCCTGGTAACTTCAGCTGTTACCACTTCTGCAGTATCTGTGTTCAGAGCAGCAGCGCTTATGGGAGACTCAGTCCACTGTAACTGTGGAATGAAAAGAAACACACTATTTAAAATTCATTTAAAAGTATATAAACAGTTTCCAAAGCACTATTTTCCCCCTTGCTAATGATCCAACATAATTGTTGTAAACATCACAGAGCAGATTCCCTAGACTGAGAACAAGCAGGAAACATTTCTTCCCTTGAGGCAGTTTTTCTCTTCTAAAAGGTATGTCCCTGAGAAGAATAGAGAATAAAATTGCCTCTTCTACCACAACTGCTGAAGTGCAAATCATTATGATTTCTTTATGCTGTGGCAATACCCAGAGATACCATCAGCGCTTGAGGCCCTTGTGTTGGGGGACACAACAGTAAAGAGATGTCCTGTAAAGATTACAGCCTGCAAAACATAGGTTGTTAATGTGAAAATGACTAGTTAAGGAAATCTCTCCATTCCGAATCTCAGTGTTTATTATTCTGTGCATTCTGCAGATCGTGTTCAAGTTGGCTGTCGGGAACTGAGATCCACCAAGTACATTTCAGATGGCCAGTGCACCAGCATCAATCCACTGAAGGAGCTGGTGTGTGCTGGTGAATGCCTCCCTTTGCCACTGCTCCCCAACTGGATTGGAGGAGGTTATGGAACCAAGTACTGGAGCAGGCGGAGCTCACAAGAGTGGAGATGTGTCAATGACAAAACTCGCACTCAGAGGATCCAGCTTCAGTGCCAGGATGGAAGTATAAGAACCTACAAAATAACTGTGGTCACAGCCTGCAAGTGCAAGCGGTACACCAGGCAGCACAATGAGTCCAGCCACAACTTTGAGGGAACCTCTCAAGCAAAACCTATCCAGCATCACAAAGAGAGGAAAAGAGCCAGTAAATCCAGCAAACATAGTACAAGTTAGAAGTCTGACAATCCCTCCTCTCTCACGTCCCTCTCCTCCTGCCAAAACTGAACTCACCTGTAACCATTTGCTTTACCGTTCTGACTGCTTAAAGACAAGTCTGCCGTTGCTGTGTTCTCAGTTGACACTACATGCTTATTGTTTTGACCAAAATCAGAAGGGGCATTCTCAGCGTATGGACCTTTTGGGTGATTTTCCAAATGCTCAAGATGGGGAATAACACAAGCCTTCCAAACCCACACTATAAATTTTTATACATTTTCTCCAGCCATGGAGGCAAAGAAAATTTGCCATGAATATTCACTGAAGTGTATTTTGTAAAAAGGTGCTTTGTTGTGTGTTTTCATGAGAACAGTTAATTATCACATCTATTACCTTCTATATCATGCTTTATGAACTTCTAACAACAGCTTAAAAATACAACACCTAGTATCTGCTTTTGGATTCATTCTAAAAAAAATGCCTTGCATGCTGACCTTTCTCTTATCTCAGTATACCAAAAATTAAAATATGCATGGCAGCAATCAAAAAGTAAAGCTGAACAAACTATTTATTTGTTGTTGTAATTATTTAATGAGCTTTTATATGTGTTATTTCCCTCCAAAATGTTCTTATGTTTATAGCTTTTCTCATGTATCAAAGTATTTTCCTATGATTTGTGGCTGGATTAGAACATGCATTTTGTATATAATGTAAAATAGACATTTTAGCATTCTTGGTATATATATTTTCATTTTGAACATTCATAGACTTAGGTGTTATTTTGAAGTAGCAACATAAAAATTGTTTTTTTCATTCTCCACTCTGTATTATTTTTGTTTAAAAGTGTGCAATCAAAAGACAGATATGATGACTTCCTTTCAAATTCATTGGTTGGTTTTTTTTTTAACAAAAATAAACACTGCTAAAAACTGTATTGTCTGGCTCTCTATATTGAAATGCACACATGTTAATCACTCACAACATTTAATCTTAAAAGGTGGGAGAACATTATTTGGTTAAAAAAATCTATCCATGATATGTAACTTTAAAACAATATTTCTGTGGATTCTTTTTGGATGTAAAAATCTTATATGGCCGTTTAACAGATGGTGCTTATTAATGGTCCAAGCCAGGTTCTTATTTAACAATTCTCAAGTTGAACATTGCAGAAGAAGTGTATATTTGGGAAGTTTTACAAGCTAATAAGACACCACAATTTTTTTTTCTTTTCATTAGTGAAGATCAAGTCAAAGACTAATGGTAAAAATAACATGCAGTTTCATCTTTCCCATAGAGCCAATAGAGTCTTGCACATTATCCACAAATTCTTACAGAATGTATCGGGAAATATATAGTAAGCAATCTACCTTTTAACACATAGTCCATGAATTACCTGCTCTTAATCTTCCAAACTATATTGAAAAACTATGGGCAAGATTTCATCACAGGATTCTGCTGTTCTTAAATCATTAACTTTTACAACCCATTTACACCCAAAGAAAAGATAACACAAGACGAGAGTAATGAAAAGTCTTGCCTAATAAGGTCTCACACAAGCTCTCTTTGACCTTCTCTTTATATCATTCCATTTTGCATTTTAATTCCAAAAGATTCATCACAAAGTTCTTGGCAGAGATCTTCCTTGGTCATTAATGTAGAACTGTTTGAAAATCACTGCTACTGCTTGACTTACTGAATCCTAAATTTTATTGGCAAAATTTAATGTTTTTTCCTCAAAGCTACTTTCAGGAACTCTCTTTAAAATCTGCTATATGTAAGAAAAATATATACTTTTTTTTCAATTTTAAGTGATCTACGTGGTGGAACAGTTAAAAAACATTGCATTTATGACCTAGTTGTTTCAAGTTTAGTTCTGTGATCGTGAAAATATCAGTACGATGAGATCAGAGACCATTTATACTTAAACTCTCTGATCTTAAAGGTGCTTCTTTTAAGCCTAAAAGGATAGATGATGAATAAAGGAGTTAGCAGGGAGAGAGGCGACTTGACATTGCTCCTAGGCATATCAGTCCAGTGGACCTACAAATACCCTAGTTTTTTTATTTTCACAGACATTATAGTCTCATTCAATTCATTTTATGAAGGAAAGATTATTCCCAAATGCCAAACATCTATCAATTTTTAAATTGTTCTCCAGCTACTTTTTCAAGACGATAAAGCACAAAAGATTGAGATAATGGACCAAAATGTAACCAAAATTATTTTCAGAGCCAATAGTCACTACACATCAGTAAAGTTGCCCTGCCCATTCTGTGTTTGACTCCCAGAAATAAGAATGGTGAAAAAAACCACACATCTTGCTCATGACTCTTCTACAGTCAGTGAAGTTTGACTGTAGGAACAATATGCACATTTAATAAGAGTTTGCATTTAGCAATAGAGATAATAATCATAGAATCATAGAATCATAGAATGCTTTGGGTTGGAAGGGACCTTTAGAGGTCATCCAGTCCAACCCCCCTGCAGTGAGCAGGGACATCTTCAACTAGATCAGGTTGCTCAGAGCCCCGTCCAACCTGACCTTGAATGTTTCTAGGGATGGGGCCTCCACTACCTCTCTGGGCAACCTGTTCCAGTGCTTCACCACCCTCAGTGTAAAAAATTTTTTCCTTATATCTAGCCTAAATCTACCCTCCTTTAGTTTAAAACCATTAGTCCTTGTCCTGTCACAACAGGCCTTGCTAAAAAGACTGTCCCCATCTTTCCTATAGGCCCCCTTTAAGTACTGAAAGGCCACAATAAGGTCTCCTGCAGCCTTCTCTTCTCCAGGCTGAACAGCCCCAACTCTCTCAGCCTGTCCTCGTAGGAGAGGTGCTCCAGCCCTCGGATCATTTTTGTGGCCCTTTGGAGCCACTCCAACAGCTCCATGTCCTTCTTGTGCTGAGGGCTCCAGAGCTGGACGCAGTACTCCAGGTGGGGTCTCACCAGAGCCGAGTAGAGGGGCAGAATCACACCGTGACCTGCTGGCCACGCTTCTTTTGATGCAGCCCAGGATATGGTTGGCCTTCTGGGCTGCAAGCGCACACTGTTGGCTCATGTCCAGCTTTTCATCCATCAGTACCCCCAAGTCCTTCTCCACAGGGCTGCTCTCAGTCCCCTCATCCCCCAGCCTGTATTGATATTGGGGGTTGCCCTGACCCAGGTGCAGGACCTTGCACTTGGCCTTGGATAACTCCTAGTTTGTCTTTTCACACAGAACTACCTGAAGGGGAATAATTTGACACACTTCCATTAAGGTGACTTCATGAAATTTTGCTGGACATGCTATAGAAAGACCATGGGGCCCATCTCTAAGTCTGGCGTATTCGAGGGAACACGAGGGAAGCCAGAGGAGCTTTGTCCATCAGCAGTGACTTAACTTTGAAGTGCCACCTTAGTTAGCTATGGTCTCTTCTTTGGCCATGACTTTGGCCTTTTGTGGGGGAGATCTGTGGGAAAGCAGTGTTAGAAATACGTTAATCTTGAATTTTCTTAAGGAATAATGTTACTCTTTGTGACTCATCTCCTAGCTCTGAATGCTTCAACCTGGCCTATACAATCTGCCTTCTGTTTCCTCCTGTTACATGTGAACTCACACAGATCCAGACAAAAGGCATTATATGAGTACATCCAACTAGTTTTTTCTATATAGTCTCCAACATGTAAAGTTGCAGTGGGTAGGATATGGGCCATTGCTCTTGTATCTACAGTGGAGAATCTTGCCAAAGTTTCTCAAAGATTCAATGAAAAACATAGTACTGCTTAAACTGAAATAATTTTAAATATGATACATCTTCTTATGTTTGTTTCAGAGTTAAAAAGGAAAGACAAATGTCCTAGAATTTTTTTAGTTTTCACCTGAAATATTAAGCCAAATAGATACAAGAAGCATGTAAGTGTTTTGAAAAAGTACAATGCAGAGGCAGCTGAATAGTTTTTACACAAATTAGACCACTAAATAGTCTAGATTTATTACGCTACGAATATATAGAAGTTGACTTTCTCAGTAATATTCTATTGTATGGGTAGATCACTAAGTCCAGGGGCTTCTTAAAAGGTGTTTCAAACATCTTAAAAAGAACCTAATAATTTTATAAGTTCTCATACTTGCTTCTTTAGGAAACTAAAAGCAAATAAATTAGAAATAATCTGTTAATCTGCCATCAGTATTTCACTACTTTTGAATTGATGAAAACTGCCCCCAGCTAAGGGATAAATTGTTTTATAATGAATGGAAATCAATTTTCCTTAGACAGCACTAGAAAGAAACCTAGCCAGATGCTGATTGTTTTGATAGCATGGTAGTACTCAGAGGCACACTTTGCAGAGGCAGTGGTAGATACTATGTGTCACTAAGACATTATCAACTGTAGAAGTCAGAAGGGCCTGACACTTGCAATCTAGACTAGAAAGGCCCTCTGAGAAGTTTATTTATCCAGTTTTTTAGTAATAGTAACAAATCTGTTGCTCTCCTTTGCAGCAGCCTTGGAATCAAAACCACCAATCCAAGTTCAGTCATTTGTTTGGAAATAGAGCAGACATTTGAATAACACCCTTCAAAATACCTAACAGATTTCTGCTAGTAAATCACTGTAGTCCTCCTAACCTTGACCTTTATATCCTTCCTGAAGAAGTATAGCATTAATCAAGAAAGGACTGTTCAACACATTCCACTGTGAGAGTCTTGTTGCTACAGTATTAACCTGGAGGTGTTCAGTGGAAAATTATAAGGAATCCTTAGTGTTGGAAGGTATCCTATTCTCATGATGCATTTCCTTTCCCCTAGGCCAGGCAAGGGGCTTTGATTTTAAGTTCATTGACATACATATAAACATCGCTCCAGGCTGAAACTGAAAATTCTCTAGAGATTTATGAGTTAAGCAGACATTCTGTCATTGGATTTGTTAATTTTGCCTGAACGTCGCCCCCACAACAAAAAGCCTGCCCATGCATCTTTCTGAAAGATATCCAGCCTTTCAGCTCACTCATTATATGAGTTATGTGGACTGACACACTAGGAAAGTGTGATTTACAAGTGATATTGCCTACCACCGAGTTAATATTCAAACATCTACCTTCCTCAGTACTTCCATGACAAGAAAATACTCTTCGTGCGTAATTAATGCTCATCAAACTACATGCCATGAAAATGACCAGTCTCTACTAATTGCTGAGAAAAATCTCTACAAACACTAGACTGTAACTTGATTTGGGAAGTTTGTTTTTTCTTAACTTACTTTGGTTTGACAATATATTATAGTGAATGAAGTAGGGTTACATTTCCTAGCTGGAGTTCAGGTCTTCTTAATGCCTCTATACAACCACAAAGAAATACATAGGATGTCTTAATATAAATGAAAATCATGACCACTGACTTTAATAGGGCTGTTTCTGGAATACAGTACTTCATGAATGCAATGGAAAATGAAAAAATTCAGCTCCCTGGAAAAGAGGCCTAAATCAGAATACACTGCAACAATAACATAGTTCTGTTTACTAAACCCCAAAGACAACTGCTGTCAAAAAGTAACCTTTGTTACCATCTACTTAAGTAAAAAATATTAAATCATCTAAAAATGTTTTGTTGAATACTTTGTCTATTTCTTGTCCCCTGCCCTATCTTAGTAGTTGTACAATAGTGTATTATTGTCTTGTTGTTTAAACCCTTAGCTGTTTTGAACTATACTTACTACAGCACACTTGCTTTTTGATACAGAAATATTTTAAATCTCTTTTTAGAATGACTGGATGCATAGTTTTTTAATTTTGGCTACTGAGAGGAAAAGTCATGCTCTGACGTGACCTAGGAGTTCCACATTTGATTTGTTTTGTTAGCCCCCAGTGAGAAGTGACTTAGTGAGGAAATTGCAAAGAAACTTAGTAAAAGCATAACCCAGTCTGTAAAGTCCGATGCTTTGGTGGGCTAAAAAAGGGCTAACCAGGCACATTCATTAAAGTTCTTTTATACGAAACAGTGGAGAGTTGAGGGAGGGGGCTTAAGGAGAAAAGTACCTTACCACGAGAACAGCACTGAGAAATGGAGGGACTATGCAGAGCTTTAAAACAGACTGTGTAGCACAAAGACTTTGTTTTAATTGCAGCTGAAGCAAGTTTAAACATCTGTTGCTGATTATTATTTTATTTATTTACTTATTTATTTATTCATTTATTTTTGGGATGGGTTGAAGAAAGCTCTTTTAGATTCCCTATGGCCATTAAGCTGGGATGGAGAACAGAGGTCTGAGTGTTCCTAAAATGTAAAGCTGCAAAAATTTTGGTTTTAGCAAGGATCACTCATTATTTTTTTTTCCCCACTGAAAAAGCCTGCTGAAACTTTTGCTTTTGTACATCCTTATTGCAATTTTTAGGACGGTAGCCAGAACAGCTTATAGCAGTGGGGAACAGGTATTGCTGCACTGCATCTTTTGTTTTCAGATATTGAAATGTCTGAATCTGTGTGTGTCTAGAAGAGGAGAAAGAAGAGAAAATGGATTAAAAAAATGGAACAAAATGACATGTGGAGGACAGCATGTGCTGCATGTCCTTCATTTTCTTCTGATCATCACAACTTTTCATGAGACTTCAAAAGACTTGTTCTGTCTGCAGACTGCCAAGCCAAACATTAGCCAATGCACATGCTACCCTTGGGATTTAATAGACTGCCAAGTCTAAATTCACATGGTAGATAACCATTTCTGACTGTCTCTGTGTCTTCTCTTCCCATGCAAAGGGAAGAATGCACAGCTCAGTGTGCCTGTACCATCCACACATTCCATACAGAACCAGGGCAAGTCAGGGAGACTTCAGAACCTGCCATCTTCAGAGAAACTCACGTTTCACTGCATTGGTCATATCTTCTGGTGGGTGACCACAGCCTCCTCTTTCTGAGGAGAAAGAATACTGCCTAAGCTGACAAGGTTCACATACAGGTTTCTTAGAAAGCTATCAGTCTATCACATACCCGGACTTCCTTGTTGAAGAATTTGGCTCAAAATCCTGCCTACAACCTACATAAAATCTATCAGTAGATTCCCTTTCAGTGTTACCTGTTGTGGTTTAGCCCCAGTCAGCAACCAAGCACCACACAGCCGCTCACTCACCCTCTCCTGCGCTGGGATGGGGGAGAGAAGTTGAAGAGCAAAAGTAGGAAACTCATGGGTTGAGATAAGAACTGTTTAATAATTGAAATAATTAAAAAAAAAAAGGTATGAAAAAGAAAACAACGAGAGAGAGAGAAACAAAACCCAGGGGAAAAAAGTGATGGAACTGCTCACCACCCGCCGACCGATGTCCAGCCCGTCCCTGAGCAGAGATCGCTGTCCCATAGCCAACTGCCCCCAGTTTATATAGTGAGCATGATGTCATATGGTACGGAATATCCCTTTGGCCCGTTTGGATCAGCTGTCCTGGCTGTGCCCCCTCCCAGTTTGTTGTGCACCTGGCAGAGCATGGGAAGCTGAAAACATCCTTGACTAGTGTCAGTACTACTTAGCAACAACTAAAACATCAGTGTGTTATCAACATTATTCTCATGCTAAACCCAAAACACTATACCAGCTACTAGGAAGAAAATTAACTCTATCCCAGCTGAAACCAGGACACCCTTATAAAATTACAACGATGTGATTTTGTGAACAAGACCATTAAGAATACAGACAGTGAGTTACCCATAAAACCTCTTTTAGGTGCTCTGCAACTATTGTCCCTGTATTTTCTTTTGAACTTTTTGTAATCAGTTACAAATCTTGACACTTCTACCAGAAGAAAATGTTTGCAACATCCTTTGCCAAGAATAAAGTAAATATTAAGATGGATTTCCATTTTTATTTGCTCAATTGAATACTTTTTTTGCATAATTCTTCCATAAAAACCCTCATTAAACAGACCATTCAAGCCACTGTCTGAATCTTAACTTAAGAATGCAGTACTTTGTGGTACTCTATCTACTCAAATACTGCAGCCCCTTGCAAATCTGCCTGCCCTGCACTTTGAAACTTCTGGTTCTAGCAAAACCTAAATCCTCTTTCCCATGGTGTCTCAATGACCAAGCTTCTTTTCTTTCCAGTAGTTAGGTTATTTGTCCCACAATTCTGTTCCAACAAAAAAAAAAAGGATGCATTACCTACTCCATTTTCTGAAGTGTTCGGTAGAAGCAGTAGAAGGCTTTCTTTAACCTTTCTGAATAAAATAATGTATGTGGAAACACAAGCATACTGGCACAGGCAAGCGTCAGGAAGAATTTTTAAAATAAGATGAGTTGGACTGCATTACTCGGAAAAACAGCAACAGGATACAGAGCATTTTTCATTAAGTAGTTGGTTTGCATCCAGCTAGATTAGTAGGTTGGAAAATGGTTAACCTTTGATGGTTGCTCAGTGGCATATGTTAAACAGGCTGAGTCTCTATATAGTTGCTGGATGACAGGTAGCCACATTGCTGCAGTTGGGAAAAATCTGTAACCTTGATCTTTCTAAAAACTGAACAGGATCAAAGGACTGACCCTTTCTAATCTGACATTTTCATGCTAGAACTGGACAAGCCAGCAAAGGATGAGGCAAAGGATTAGGACAGTGCTACTGTTTTTAGGGACTATCATCCTGCAGGTTTTGCTCACTATATAGCAACTGTTTAAAAAAAGATTCACAAACATTTCCACAAGGCAGGCTGCATTTTAAGGCCATTCCCTTACAAACTGCCAAAAAGGTTAGAACATAACACTAAAAATTCAAAAGAAGAGGAGAAAAATGAACCAGCTCCACATGATTGTTTTGTCTAATGTGTACCATACAAATTCACGATGAAGGCAAAGTCCAGTTTTTGTGTTGGATAGTATCTTGTCTTACCTGCTGCAGTTTCAGTCCCTGATGGTATAGCTAGGACCAGTCTTCATTTGTTAAGTAAAAATTTACATGGATGGAATCCCTCCTATATGAACTCCGACAACTGAGTTCATCTATGTTCTTCAGACATGGGACTAATGAGTAACATTCCTGGCATCCTAAGGGTAAGGACCATTATTAACATGACAAGAGACGCAGAAGCAATACTTTCAGTGTAGTAATAAATAGTAAAGCTTGTACTCCTATTCATACCAAATCTGCAAATTTTCATTGGTGTTATTTGATTGTCTCCATCACTTTAAGTTTGGTGAATTGTTTCACATTCCTTCACAAACATTCCATGGAGATAACACAGAGCATAAGGTAAGGCAATGAAACACGGCATGATAATATGCACACACCAAAATTATAACAACCAAAGATTTAGAGCAGTGAAAATCCCAACTCTATTCCAAATCTAACTTCAGCTCTTAATTATTCTTTAATGTTTCACCACATCATTCCGTATTGCTGGCATCTGTGGCTTAACACCACATATTTAACCAGTTCATAGACCTTCTCTGCTTTGAATCATTTTGGGAAAAGGAAACTACCATTAGTCTTTCCTCAGAGGTAACTGTTTCTCCAGTCATGATTGAACGCCTGTCAAAAAAGGATAAATTAAACATTTTTTTTTTTTTCACTGAGATGATAGGGCACTATCCTAATGGCTGGTGCCTGCTGTTAAGTCACAGTGACAGTGGAAAACAGCCTCTGGGATTTCTGTCCCTCAACTTCCATGTCTTAATCTTTGTTAGGGTCACCATACAATGCACTCTGACAGTTGAACACCCTAAAACACAATTCCTATAAAACAGCACAATAAATGGTGGTGTTGAAGCTCAGCAGACAGGCCTATCCAACCTTGGCATTATTTAACATCTGACCAATGTACCTAGAACCTACGAAGACCCTCCCGAAGCCAAATGTTTAAGACTAGTCAACCATTTCTAATGAAAAATTACGAGGCCTCCACCTCATCACCTACTTGCCAAAGCACTCCCCAAAAGACTTTCTTCAAGCCTTTAACCTTTCTGAATTTCACAAAAGCTCCTGCAGTCAGGGACTCTCACTCTCATGAATTATTGGGGGTAAATACTATGGGGTAATTCTCTTATCTTTAAAGTCTTTTACTTTGTGTACACAAAATACTCATTAGCTCTTGAACTAACCTTCATACCCCAGAGAAATAGCCTAAAGGATTATTGAGTAGACAATGGATAAACACTCCAGGGTGAATATAACATTGTAGGGTGAAGCTTTAAAATGTGTGTCAAACATCAAATGAAATCTCTGTCAATTTTTTCTCTAGCACTTGCACAGAACATAAGCAAGATGCTTCCTCTATGTATCAAGTATTCATAGACTCTAGAAGAAATTTATCTACCAGAACCATGCAAAACAATGCCAAAGGTGTGACATAAAACACATATGATACAACAGGTGACACTCAACATCTGTTTTTCAACACTCACCTACAATGATATGCAAGCATGAAAACACTCCATTCTGTTCAGAGACCACATTTCCTTTACATCTGTAGCATTCATATTCTTTATTTACACTTCAACTATTAACAAACTAAAAATCGTGGAACGCTTCTACCTCGTTAACTAAAATTTACAGCTCGTTACACCATTTTGTCAAAAATCAAAACCATACATCAGAAATATTTTGCAGAACTGCATATGAAAGCAATAGCACTTAGAATTCCCCTTAGGGATCTGATCTATAGGTGATTCTATGCACACTGTATATTAGGCATGTAAGCACTCTTTGATATTTGATAGTCAACTATTTACATCATTTAAGTTATGCATGTGCATAACTCCCTTGCTGAATACATGCTATTTTGATCTCAGTTCCACAGAGCAATAGGAGCAAATCGATAGCACAACACTTCATGTAAGTATTCCACACATCTATAGCATCTTTCATCAAAGAATCGGAGAGCAAGAAATAACCCTTTGCAATCGTATTTGTAAAAATACAAATATAAAAATATGCTAATATGAAATAAGATTTCCCCAAAGGTGTTAACTACGATTTGGAGGGAAAATAGTTTTGCCTTTTTCAACATTCCACTATCTATTATACTACCTCAAGCTACATGTTCCCTATGACATGATATTGACTTAGGAAGCACTGTCGCCACCAAGCAAATACTCTCAGGAAGCTGCTATGCAACAAAGACTGAAACAGCAAAGATGTAAGTCAGTCTAAAATGACTATGTGGAGGGTCGATTAGGTCTCAGTCACAGGCAACAAGGAAAAGATTGTGAAGAGCATAAAAGAAAACTGTCACACAATTATTTTTTCTAGTGATCAGTCAGAACTGAAATAAAATATCTGGAAACAAAATGCCTACCCAGACTATGCTTCCTCAATTTTTTTTTTCATGTATAGATGCAGAAATGATGAGGAAGCCTAAGACTTTGAGATCTCATGTAAACTGCTACAAATAGCAACAGTCATGCAAGATAAAACCTGAAATACTGTCTTTTTGGGGACTTTCTAATCCCTTTAGATATGCAAAGAACCTGTCTGTCTCTGTAAATAGTGACTTCAACAATTAGAGAGAGTTATTGGTGATTTAAAGAAAGCCAAGACTTGAACAGAAAAATTCTCTAAAGGGAACTGACATTCCACTTGCTTACTTACAGCTCTGGATGTTCGTTTTATGGCTTGCCACCACTGAAGTAATAACTTATATATCTGGATAAAATTAGTGAAATACAATCCTGCAAACACTAAAAGGCTAAAAGCCTGCATCACTGCTCAAAATGCTGCAGATATTATGCTAGCTGCTCTCAGATTTTAAATATTTTTAGCTTTATGTTGTCTTTTATAGATCTTGCACTTCCATAGTAGGAAGTATTGTATTTTTTTGTAATTTTGCTTTTACAAGTCACTTTAATTTGCAAAATGTTCCTTGTTTGCGTGCATTTCCCTTTAAAACACACAATAGCGAACCTTGCTGCTGGTCAAGAAAAGGTAAATTCATCTTATTTTGCCTGCATTAAAAATAAAATCCTTCAAGAGCCTAGAAATGACTTTGAAAAAGGGACAGACAATTGCTCAGTTAATTTATACCACACCTACAGAAGACTCAATTGCAATTTTAAATTAAGAAATGTTACTCTTTTACTCATTTTTCACAAAAAACCTTTCAGTATGATTGCTAAAACTCCAACACTTCATGTTCTCTGGAAACACTATTATGAGTTTCAGTTATAGAAACAGATGAATTTTTTTTTCCCAGCAGTTAAATCTTCAGGTGAATTTCACTTCTGTAATTTGATTCCAATTTGTACATATGTTCTTTCTTCAATAAAAAAGAAAAAAATCCACTTTTCTTTACAAACATATGATTGGCATATTTACTGCATAATTGCAAACTACTACTTCTGTGGTTTCAGATGTTATACCCCTGCACAGAAATGATGGATTAGCCTGCTATTTACTTGCTTTGAGGCAAAAATGTTGCCTCTGTCCCTCTTTATCCAATCAAAAACCGTGTAGAATTGTTCTCCCAATATGTGTGAATTTACTTTTTACCCCACTTCAAATGTTTATATATAAGCATGCACATATATGCGCAGTAACCAAATTATTAGATTGATTCAATAAAAAATGCAAAATGGAATGGAACTGAAGCAAATTACGTATTCACAAAATGCCACTGTGTTTCATTGCATGTTACTATCAAATTAAAAAGATGTAAAACTGAAAATACCAATTTTCTTAACTCATGCTTAACACAGCATAAATTGATAATGATGTTAACTATGCTCTTCCTTCCACATCATTGTCTAAGAAAACAGAAGATAAAAGGAGAAATAGCAGTAACAAGCTCAGTCTAACCAAGACCCCAAGAATCTATACTGAAGGGCTTCTTGAAGAACTAACAGGTGCTATCAACACAAGACAAGAATCTTTTGACTCCATAGGGACTGTGGAAAGCATGAAAACTTCTGAAGCATCTGACGTTCAAGTGCAGCCAAAAGCAGCTTCAAAGTGCTGTTCGGCTGGATGATCAAATCTCACCAAAAAATACAACATATTTGATGACACTGAAGTTTGCATCCATCAAAGCTATTATCAAATATAATTTCTTCTGTACAGATCAAGCCTCATCCACCTAGCATAATAAGGAAAATGGGCTTCAGAACAAGAACGGAAACAATTTTGGCATGTGATCCTCTTTCCTCAATCTCTTGCCTTTTTACCATTCACAAAAGAAATTAATATGCATAAAAGAAATGAAATGGGGAAACACTGGCTGGGCAAGAGAGAAGGTACTAAGCACAACAGACTGTTGGAGTCAGGGAAGAAGTGCAAACCATAACATCAAGAAGGAAGGGGAAAATAGTTCTGAAGGTTGTTTGTGTTTGGGAATGTCCTACTTACCTACCCCTCAGAACCAATGTACAGTGGGAGGAGCCATGGGAACTAAAAAGACCTTATCTTGCTCCTTATAATAATGCAAACAAGAAAAAAGTCTGGAAAATCAGCTACAGTTGACTAGATTAATGTCTGTGCTCTTTATGAATGGAAGTACGAAGACTGGAGTCAGGAATTCAGAATGTCTGTTACACTGAAAAAAAGGAAGAAGTGGGAATGTTGCAGAACAACCTGCCATGAACGTGTTTGTACAGAACTGCTGCAAGAAAAAGTCAGAATAATGTAACCTATGCAATCCAAGATGATTGTGGACACTGGAGGTTGCCTACCTTAAGAAGAAAAATTCATTTTGGGCATCTGATAACAAAGAAGTGATGCTGAATGGACGGCAGTCTGCACAGAGGGGCAGAGTCAGGGCAAACTTGGAAGTGCTGAAAAGAGACAACAGACAAATGTATGTCGTCAGTCAGGAATTAGATGTAGAGAAATACTTTCAAAGAAAAGAAAACTTAAAACCCATTGAAAAGGAAAAGAAACAGATAAACAGTTTCTGAGCCAATGGATTTTCTAAAAAAAATCCCCCATGATAAACAGTCCTGAAGGCAATGAAACCAACACTTGTTGGGAGGAAGGCAGTTCAACTTCTAGCTAATGCTTTCACTGGTGAAAAGGGTTTCCATTCCAGAAGTTTTTCATCAATCTGTATAACTCATATTCTTTCCTCTTTTTTACACGCCTGTTTCCTTCAATGCCCATGTAATACATTTGTTCCTTACAGAAGCTTTTGGAGACAGCATTATCTAGAACGCACATCTGTATGTTTTCATTGAAAATGTTCTGCTTTGTTTGCCATCAGTCCCTCTCATGTTTCACTGCATGGTACAAACTGATGTGATTTCTGTTCATTGTCTTAACTGTCAAGACACCTCTGCATGTAAAATGCCTATGTTCCCACTGTACTGTCCAATTTTCCAGGACTTTCATGCTATTGCAGGTATCAAGGATATCTCCGAACTCTGCCTTTGCTAGCAGGGATCACTTCACTCCTATTGTGTGACTCCTACTTATGATGTCTCTGTGATCCCATATGATCATTTTACCACAGTCCACAGCTGACACTGGCAAAGCACCCCAGCTGGGACATAAACAACTTCCTTCCATGATGCTTTTTCGATGAGACCTGCTCCTCAGAAAAGTCTCCATATGTGTTTTATTTAGGTTCCTCTTAACACAACTAAGAGAAACCTGAAAAGCTGTAAATAAGTTAGCTTCTCAAAGATATAAAGAACAGATCAAAAAAATCTTGCAGACTCTAAAGCCTTTGGTCATTTTAAGACAGCCTGCATATAAGACACTGATTTTTCCTAAAAATAATGTCAAAGATGACAGTATTAGGGCCCTGAGTGCACCAACCTTCAAGTTTAGTTGGCTGAGTTAGAGGATTTAGCTTGCCATGTCCAAAGGCAGCTCTTCTACTAATAAGAGCTGTTATGAAGAAAGCTAGAAGCAACGGCCTGACCCTCCTTTCCTCCTTTTCCCTTGGGAGTTACTTTTAAGGAGAATCTTTATTGTTGGCTCCCTATGTCTGCACCTCGTCTGGTCCCTCCCAGACCTTGACCTCCACCCACTGGCTCAGCTTTCTGGCTTGCCCTGGGACCTGCCACCTCACTGAGACCTTGCCGGGTCATCATTGCACTATGCCGGACCCCGAGGGCCCGATCCTGACCCTGACTCATGCTTAGCATCCTGGCTCCTTGTTGGCGAGGCTGCTGTTCTCGCCTGCCTTGATACCGTGCTCCGCTTCAGGCTCCCCTTCCCTTTTGGAGTGTCTGGCCCTCACTGCTCCCTGATAAGCAGCAACAAGCTCACATCATTTTTTTCAGATTTGCAAGGCTATGTTTAGAGAGAGATGTCCAAAACTTTCAGATGAAGACAGAGTGTAGGGATAGTATTTAAATACGCTCAAGTTACAGCTTATTATGTACAGTGAGGCCAGACATATCAACCTGAGACCCGTTTTGATGATTACAAATGCGTGACCTGATGTCATGCTTAGCAAGCCCCCTCCCCGGACTGTGACTCCTCTGCCACCTAATGGGTATCAGCCCCTGGAATTTTCTGATCAACCCGTCTCGGCTACTGCCTACAGTAACACCTTAAGATGAGCTGCAACACCCCGGCTTCTCCCAGTGAATTGACTGCTATTTCAACCTCTCCCTCCTAGGATTAAGGGCAACACACCAGCTTTTGGCAGGCGTCCCCAGCCAGCCTGTGGAGAAGCAGTCCTCCCACAGCCGGGGATCGCACGAAAACGCCAGTGCCACGGCTCGGCCCGCCTCCCCCTCGGCTCCAAACACGAGGTATTTATTTCCTCACTGAGACGGGGCATCCCGCCCCCATCAGCGGAGCCCGAGGAGGGCCGCGCAGAGGCAGCAGCTCGCCGCCTCTCCCAGCGGGGGGGACAGGGCGGGGCAGCGCCCCACGGCGGCGGCACCACAGCCGGCGGGCCTCGGGCCTCCCACCGCCCCCGCAAGCAGGGCACCCCACCCCACCCCACCCCACCGCGCCCCGCCCCGCCCCGCCCCGCCCCGCCCCGCGCGGACCCAGCGCCTAACGGCCCCTCGTCCGCGCGCGCTCCCCGCGGCCGGCACCACCCACCCTGGCCCGCCAGCGCATGCGCTCTGGGGAATCACCCGCGCGCCGGGCATTTAAAGGGCCAATGGCTGCTGTATCCTGGTGGTGTGGCTGTGTGTCTGTTGTCTCCCATCTGGCGTGCCCTAGGCGGGTGGGCGCTCCCTCCGGGGTCTAGGCGTATGCCGCGGAGCTGCCCGGCCGCGCCTGGGCCCGCACCCCTCTGCGGGGCCTCGCGTAGTGGAGGGGTGGGCGAGGAGTAGGGCCCCGTCCCCGCGGGGGGCAGGCAAGCGAGCGGGCGGGCGCTGGATTCTTTGGATTGTGGACATCGCGGGCAAATAAAACACGCGGGCGGGCGGGCAGGCGGGCGGTTGCGCCGTCGCGGCCGCGTTCCTACTGCTGGGGGGCGGGGAGGGCGAGGAGCGGAGCAGCTGCGGCGCCCCGTGCAGATGGAGCCCAGCAGCGGGAGCCGCCACGCCAGGCCCGCCGTTACGCCGGTGGCGGCTGTGCTGCCGGCGGGCGGGAGCGGGGAGCGCCTGGGTGGCGCCACCCCCAAGCAGTTCTGCGCCGTGCAAGGGAGGCCGCTCGTCAGCTACACGGTGCGGGCGATGGAGAGGTAACGAGGCAGGCGCCGCTCGGCTCCCCTTGCGCGCCCGGCGGGCCTTCCCCTCCGCCCCCGACGCTTGAGGCCCGGCCGCCGGCGCTTGCCGGCCCTCGCCGTGTCCCCAGTCCACAGAGAGCCGCTGGCAGTCGCCCTCACCTCAGGCCCCGGGCGCCGCCGGCGCGGCCGCCCCTCGGAGGGTTTGGTTTTGCGTTTCGGTGGGATCTCCTTCCCTCCCCGCTCAGTCAAAACCTGTAATAAGTGATAGGGTGGCTGGGAACACGTAGGCCTGGTGCAGACCGGGGGTGCTCTGAGCTGTGACTGGGCAGGCTCACCTGGGGAGAGGTATTGGACGAGAGCTGGGCGCTCTCCCCCATCCCAGCCTGGCTCTGTCACCACCGTCCCGGGTGGCTTTCCTCTCTCCCCGGCACTGCAGATGCCTTGAAGCTGTATTGCTTTCCATTGCTGCTGCAGATCTGTTCGAGGCCCTCAGCCTCGAAGCTCAAGGGTTTCTGTAGCTGCAGTGGCTAGTTTGGTGAGCCTACAAGCCTACCACAGCCGTTGGAGACAGTCATAATACCGTCCATAGGCCTTGAAAAAAGATCTGTTCCACCATAGCCATTGGAGATGGTCTTAGTAGTGTCCAGAGGCCTTGAAAAAAGATCCAGTCTTCATCGTGGGATGAACTCAGTGGTTTACAGTGCTGCATTATGCTTCACCATGGTGAAGTCCATGGTGGAACGCCCTGCCTCAGCAGGAAACTTAGGTGCCCCCTTGGCTTTGCTTAACATATAGTTGCTGGGCTTAGAAGCTGATAGCTCACATAGCATGAGGCTGCATGTGTAACTTTTCTTTGTTTATGTTGGAGCAAAGAGTTTAAGTAATGGGATATCTTAGCAGTCAGGTTTTTCCTTTTCATGAGACTATTGAGTTCTAGGCATGTGACTGACAGTTAATATATTATTGTCAAATGTTAACATAACGTAAGTCTTGTATCTAGTGTCACTTGAAACACTGCAGGTAGGAGTGGAGTGTCAGATGTATTCTGGATGTTTTGCAGTAACTTGTAGAAAACAAACCTTTACATTTTAGAGAGAATAAATGGGGAGGAGTGGAGGGTAGTGAAAAGAAATGGAATTGCCAACATCTCCCAAAGTTCTTAGCTCATGGAAACTTGTACAACATCAAAATTGGGACTTTTTTTCCATTCCCACCCAGAGAGGCTTCCCTCAGGTCACTTGTTACTTTGTGAAAGAAATATTGCTTGTTTTCTTTATTTAATTTTCAACAGCAGCCAGTCACAAAGCTAAACACATCAGTAAGCAAAACCTCCAATCCAAAGCTTGTCACAGCTGTAATTTCTGCCAAAATGTCATGGGAATCTACAGAGAAGAATAATATCCTCACTCAGTGTGTTGGAGACCTGGAAGAGAGAACAGAGTGAGGTTTGGGAAGGAAATTATATTCATAGGAAAATAAAACATTATTCATTAAAAAAAAAAAATCTTTCATTTTTGCTGCCAGTAAGCTCTGGCAAAATAACAGTTCTTTGAGCAACAGTATTATATTTATGTCCTAAAGCTGCAAAAAATTAGAAGATTGAATTCTAATTGTATAGTCCAACCAGGCGCGTGATCCCAAGTTGATTGTGAGGGTAACCTAGCGCTTTTGCTTAACTTTAGGAGTGCAATAACTGGTGCCAGTGCTCTCACAGGCAGAGTTTTCTGCCATCTCTGCATGGAATTGAAGTGTTGGCTGGTGTGTATGTGTATGGGGAGTTGGGAACAGATGTATTCTAAAGCTCAGAATGGCTTTCATTTCATCTCAACACTTTTACTTCTGACTCTGAAACTGCAAAGGAGGTACCTTGTCCTTACTTTTTGCGAATGTACACACAAAAATGTAATATTGATGAACTGCAGTTTGTCACATAATCTATCACCCACAAGTGGCAGATTTTCTGTGTTTAGCTTGATACTGTCTTCTGATGCCGATTGTTTACCTGCTGTAATCAAATGAATCATTGACACGTTAGCCTGTAATAACTTCTGTTGAACTGGTTATCTCAGCTACTGCAGCTATTTTTGAGCTTTTTTTTTTAACCTGGAAAAAATGTAGCAACGTATAAACAGAAATACATGAACAAATTGAGAATTTGCAGGTGCTCTGCATGTGCTTTTTGAAAATCAGGAGAAAAAGATTTTTACACTGTTTAGCTGAAAGTAGTTAGAATCTTAAATATTAATGTGGAAAAACGGGCAGACAAGACAAGAGCAGACATGAATGAATAAGCAGTGCATCCTGTTGCACAGGATATAGAATGTTGGCCTGCCAATAATAATCAAAGATGTTGCCCTTAGGAAGAGGAGGTGAGAAAAAATAGGGTGAGGAGAAATGATTGGGTTTTATTGCCAGTACAGTGGCACTGATTGGAAGGTCAGGTCATACCTTGAGGGTAAAATTAAAGTGTGTCAGAGAACTTAAAAGTCTGTTTTTCCCAGTGGATTTGTTTCTGCTTTTGTTGAACTATGCAAGCTTTTGCATCAAGTTCAACAGAACTAGAATGATGTTCCTCCTTTTTGCTTCTGTACAAACCAGTAGGGTTCTTCCTTAATTTTAAACATTTTTTTGTGTATGTTTGTTTAGAATGGAACCTTCCCAATTCCTTTTCTGAGACGGAGGAATCTCAGCTCTGTGTGTGCATGTGCACACATATTTTACTAAAGGTATAGAGAGGAAAACACACTAAGATAAAGGTTGATTTTAAAATCATTGTGGGACAAATAAGCTGCTGCTATTCTTGCTGTGCTCATATGTCACCAGTTGTTGAAAGTACAATGAGAAGTTATGAAAGAGGAAAGCAGAGTTAATGTATTTACTGGCAGAATAAAAATTTTCCATAAAAGTTTCAGACAGCCATGTTTACTTTGTTTACTGTAATGTAGTCTCTTAAAACAGGTGGCATGATATCAAAAAAACATCACCTGGGAGAAGCTTCCAAAGAATTGCCTCTTCGGAAGTGTCTTGGGTAATTTATTTGCCAAGTACTTTCCCCCGTTGGCTGATGCATGTTCACTGGCTCTACAGGTCACACAATTACAGTTTTGTTAAATGTGTCTATTGTGATAGTTCTTCTTGTCCAGTTATTATTAGCTTATTCTTGAAATTGCTTATGAGCTAAAAAGAATCATAGCAAACAGTCCAATTGTTTTAACTTTATGAAGGTATCTTTGTTATCTTGTCTAACTAATAAGGAACATTTTCTTTCAGGAAAAAATAGATGGCTTCTGTACATGAGATGCTCAAAACTTCCTTGATGTACCTGTGAATGTACCTTTTCAGACTTAAAAGCTCCCCGTTTCCATTTTTGTACTGTAAAAGATACATATGTATTCATGTATTTTTTTCATATATCAATGAAGTCATAACAAAGGTGTTGCGGTGCAAAAGGAAGTTATGCTTGCATTCTGCAAATGCATTTTGTTCTTGACAGTTCTTTTTCTCATTTGGTGCTTGAACAATAAGATCAGCAAAAGTAACATAATGATTTATCTTGTACCTCTGAAGAGTTTCTGTGGCAGTGAAACATCGTATCTTACACTGGTAAAGCCATCAGCGGTGACTGGCCTTGTTTTGCTGATACAACTGCCAGTTTCAGTAGGTTGTATGTTAAATAGGTTGTTACTGGTCTGAGTAAGAGTTTTAAGAAACGGAGTGTGAGTATTTAAGCCTTATGTCAGATTTCAGGCTCAGCACTGGTTCGTACGTGAGTGAACTGATAGAGGGTTAAACCTCAGTCACATTTGTGCTTGAGCATGCCATTGAGGTGATACAATGAGTATAACTCATTGGTTATTTCATTTTCTCTGCAGTAAGTGAAGTCATGTAATAGCTTAATCTGTTGCTGAGTGAATGAGCTCCTTTACTTTGAGTTCTAGCTCAGCTAATATAAATGTATGTACTTTTGTTTGAAATTCAGTGAAACAATACTGTTTTCTACTAGGCAGCTGGTCTGTCTGTCTGCAGGTGATGACAAGGGCAGTTGCGGGAAACAAAATATATAGTCCTTTTCTGTCTCATTGTTTTCCTTCTACTGATATTGAGGTCCTCCCAAGGCAGTTGTAAAGTAGATTGTAACTGGGGTAGTTACTTTTGTTTCATTTGATCAGACCTGATTTTCCACTTTAGAACTACAGCCTATGTTGTATGGAAGCACTAGAGTTCTGTATTCGGTGCTTGTTAAAGCACATTGGGGTATAGTACTCTGATCTTTTTCGTGCCTTGTGCTGATTCTCTCTGAAGCTTGCATTATCTTGATCTAATATTACAGTTATAAAATGGAAAGGGTGTTTGCTATTTTTAAACTGGTTTCGAGCAGGTCCCGAGTTTCTTATTTTAGTATGAAATCTTTCTGAAGAAAAGGGTGTGACAAATTGAGGGAGGGAAAAAAAAAAAGATCCATTTACTGCCAGATTGAGTGTATACTGATATCTTTCTACTTCATTAAAACACTTTGCAACATTTCCATAAGCAGATCTTTAAAAGAGTAAGCACCTGTGTGGTGCACAGTTCTCATTCATGAGAATTTGTAGCATACTTTACTGAATTAGAACTTTTCATGAGTTTTGGTGGGACACGTTAGGCTTCAAAGCCTAAGCTGTTCTTGTACCTAATCAATCTAGAGGATACCTTTATACTCTTATATGAGTAGGCTGCATCTCTAAATCACAGCTCTAATTATAGAACATAAGTCCAGAATGAGTTTAAGGAGGACATACTCAACTTTATAAATGTGTTTATCCAGACACAGGGTGGAGCTGTGACCGCATCCTGTCACTTTTTGGTGTATTGTGCCACTGGAGGCCTTGAGCCATTCCACACCCCCACCCCGCCCTGCCCTGTGCAGAGGTTTATCATAGGCTGGCCAGTACTTCTGTTCTCTTCCCTTCTCGGAAGGTGCTGTGTACTACCCAGGTGCCTCATAAGCTGTTTCATTTGACTCCAGAATGGGAAATGTCAGTGCTCTTCTAACACAGTCACTAGTGAATGTGCAGACTGTCCACTGTTTCTGGGAACTGTGTAAGGCTATAGTCTTTCTGCAAATATAAGTGCAGAGCTCTCATTCTTGTTTAGTGTGAAATAGCTCTTTTTGAATTTTGCTTTATTTAAATGGCTGACTCTCAATATTCAAAAGAAGAACTGAGATGCATCCAATTAGTTTGCCCTAGTTCTGAGTTGAAGTCATGCAGAGGTGCTAAGTTTTGTGGCTAAATGTAAGACTATGCCAGGACTCATTTGAAAGATTTGAAAGCCTTTTGATGAACCTGTGGTGAGTGACAAGTTGAAATGAAACTTGAAACCATATGACTTCAGATTTTACATTTGAACAACTTCAATACTTAAAAAATGCTGAGGATATGTTGGTTTGGCTGTATTTTCTGCCTTTGTTAGTAATAAAATGAACATAAGGACAAATATTTTTCTTTTGAAGAATGCTAATAGCACTTCCATTTATTTTATTGTTAATAGTTATTTTAAAATGCATAAAAAAAATTTCCATGTAGTTCTATTAATTACAAAAATACCATACAGAAGGTGGAAGATGCTCTGCTGTTTCACATAGTTCTAGGGGTGTGGTTTGTATCCAGATGACTTCGCTTTTGCAGTAAGGATAGTTCCTAGGCAATGCTTTCTCATGTGTTATTGCAGAAACCAATACCTTGAGCCTGTGTATTTCTGAACTGTAAATGTCTTACTCTTGGTTTTCTAACTGGAAGTATTTAGTACCTTAGTCCATCTTGTGCCTGCAAAATTAGTTTCAATAGCTTACTAGTTTTAGTTGAGAGAATACACCATGCTTGTCTCCCTTCCTTCCTAGTTGGATGTGTAGGCTACACATGAGTAATTTTACTATAGTAAATAGTAAATTGTTTTTGTAGTCATTGCTCATCTGATGAGTTTCTTGTCTGTCATGCTTAAATACCCTCCTGTCATCTGTGGAGACACAGAAAGGAAATAAAACAATTTAAAATCCTTTTTTATGCTTTCTACATAGCACTTAGGAAATAAGACACTGAAATAGCTGGACTTGAATTATGGTATTTCTGTTATTTTGAAATACAGTATGCCACATGTGACTATAATTTGTATTCCTAGGTCCTTTGACATAAGTATGACTTCAGCCTAACTTCAGTTACGATTGGTTTTAATCTTGTGGGTTGTGGGTCATGGAGAATCTTGAAGATCAACAGTAGAATCTTGAAGTTCTCTAAAAACATGCCTTTCATATGGTAATTTTACCTAGCATAGCTA
>VYZW01050688.1:2399-21635 GCA_013401315.1 Balaeniceps rex
AAGCAAAAAAAAAAAAAAAAAAAGAACTAGAACCAGAACTTTCCCAGACCTACTAATAAGTAGGTCTTATTACCTACTATTAATGACTCAATTAATAATGGCACCATACCACACACAGAGTAAAAGTTTGACTGTCATCCTCGTGGACAAAGAACAGGAAAAATGTTATTAACAGGCAAAAAAGAGGAACGTTGCTTAAGGTCACACAAGATATTTGCAACAGGATGGAGGATTGAATTTACAGTGGGACACTGACCTCTTGGATTCATTTTTACGGCTTAAAGCCGTAGTATTTTTCAGTTGGTTTTGGTTTTGTCTTTGTTGTTTGTTTGGGGTTTTTCTAATTTTGGATCCTTAANGCAGGATTTCCTCTCTGTATCTGCTGATCCCTAGGGGCTACGGGGAACCCTTGGGGTATCATTCCATTTCAGTAATGCCTTTAAAAATAGCCATTGTAGGAAGCATGAAAATATTTGTGGAGGTAAGCCTGAGCTTTGGAAGCAGTGACGGTGCTTGGAGGCCAGGCAGAGATGACCAAGGCGAGCACAGCAGGAAGTCTTAGCTAAGCAAGCACCAATTCCCACCTGTCGCCTGCAGTCTATTCACAGGAGCTAATAATAAAAAGTTTGTGTTTAAACAGAGCCCTTCATCCCTTATGATCCCAAAGCACTCAGCAAATTACACACCCAAAGGTCATATCAACTGGTGCTGAAATCCAGCCTGTCCTGGCCACAACAATAGGAAGGAGGAAAACTATGTCCAAGGACAACAGGGTAAATTCCCACTTATATGAAATATGTCTGGTGCTTTTCAAGGTCCATCCGGAGCAATTGGGAATTAGGATTGTAAAGCAATCCAAAATACTGCAGCATATTACAGTATGCTGATACTGCTTTGGTTTAACCCTTAAAAGAAAGAAAAGAGAAGGAAATACGAAAAAAAAAAGTTAAACAGAACTAATGATGTTACTTGAACTCAATGCTGTGGTTCCAGAGAGTCTACACATTTTAAATCTGTTGCTTAGCTTGTTAAGCCATCCCCTCTAACATGCCCTTTATGTGGATTAGATGTGCTGTTTATTCATTGTTTCAAGGCATTGAAATGACTCATACTGAGTCTGTTCCCAGGAAATCTTGCCAGGTGACGGAGGGTGACATTTACTAGGGGAGCTATTAATTGGAATCTACTGTAATAATACAAACAAAACAGAAAACTCAAGTTCTTCTGCGTGGTCCAAGCCTTATCATTCCATCTCTGGGCAGCGCTGCATATCTGTGAGCAAGGCACAATGAATCTGTTCCACTGTGCAACCCCGAACAATCCTCTTTCACAGGTCTCGTACCTTAAATCAAGACAATAAAAGGCCAAAGGAGTTCTGAAATTGCATATTCAATGGCCCTGGGAGGGGTAGAGGGAAGACGCAATCTCCCACGTTCTCCCAGTACACAAAGCCAAGCACTTGTACCTTACAGAGTCAGCTGCACACCTTTGCTGATTGGGAACAACTCTATCAGAAGCCAACGTACATCCATGTAGCTCCAGCTGTCGTCAGCCAACTAAGTGATGCGTGCATCCGACTACTTCTACTTTTCTACGTCATGTGGCCCAAGGTGTATCCACAGAGTGACATCAGGCGGTGGCAGCTGGAGACCCAGCGAATACGGTTCCAAGGTGGTGAGGTGCTCTTATGTCTGCTGTCTCTCTTTCCTTTTCTCAGTCCACGAGAGTTTATTCCCCAAGATTAACATTGGAAAATAGTAAGAAAACTAACTCAGTCACTAAGTTATATGCCTGAATTGTCATTAAAATTAAAGCACATCCAGTGAACAGTCTTTTGGAGGTCATTCATTTGCTTCAGTATAGGTTTTCAGTGGTATATATCCATCCATGAGCTTTAGAGTATCTTGCTTGGTTCCTATTTATCATTTCAGAGAGGAATGCATCTTCCACAAATTCTGTGGTCATACCTGCCTGCTCAGAAAGATGTCTCAGCTGCCTTAGGATGTCTCAAATGCACTAGAAACCTGTACTCAGGAACCTGCACCATACCTCAGGCGTTTACTTCAAGGTGAGCTGGATCACCCTTTGGACTCCGAAACAATTCAGTCGCCCTGACATTGGAGCCTCGTGCTGTTAACAATGGTCATGGTTGTCTCACCTAGCCTACAGCTGCTGCTCCAAGAGGCAAAGGGTTTCCCATAAATCGTGTTTCCTATCTGCTACCCACAGATGGATGTCTTGAATACACTAGGATGTCTCATGTAACCTTAGGTGCTTACCTGTGGGCAGCTGAATTGAGTCTCCTGATGACAACATTGACTGCCTCTTCATTGACTGTGGTGGGAGGTTAGACACCAGTAATACATTTACACTCCTACATTTAGATGTCTAAATTTAAGTACATCATTTTCAAGACAAATGCCATCCCTGTTTGACTTGAGAATTTGCAGTTCTAGCTATTCTTCCTGTCTTATTTTTCTGTGTTCGCATATAGTGATGAGCTCCGTCCAGATTCCAGGTTTAGCTCTACACCAGGAATAGCTGCAACTTCATTATTATGTGTTAAATTACTTTCTTGCTAACAAAATTACAGTTCAATACAGCACCTCCATATTTAATAATAGGGACCATCACGGCTTGAGCTAATCTTTATAACTGTAAGCTAGAATAGCTCAGAACCTGGTAGACTGGCATGGAGGAATCTGTAAACCCAATAATCTGGTGGCCTCGGGAGGAAGGTCCTACAGGGCATATGGACTCCCATTATGGATTCCAAATCGGGACTTTGAGACTTGGTTTGGGTGTATCCCGAAAGCTGTATCTCACCTTTAAATGATGCTCTGGTCATTCTGTATGTCGGCTCAGGCGCAGGTAGACGTGAATAGTAGCTGCATCACTTTCTGGTCAACTCCTGGCTATGGGAGCTGACATGCTGGCAGGTAGCTACCCTGATATCCCTCCTAGAATTGAGTCTACTAGGTCCCAAGTGTTGGATTCATTTCTCTAAATCATAACCATCTGAAAGTCCACCCTCTAGTTTAAGCCAGTTATTTATCATTCCACCTGAGAAACAAGTATACATGGGTGTCTGCATGTGTCAGGCCTTCCTATTATAAGGGTTGAGTCACAAGCCACATTTTGAATTTTTTTTCTGTTTTGCTATAGATAGAAGTTAGAAAAATAGCTAGGAATATATAAGTAACTCATAGGCATATGAAGGTTTCTGTTCCTAATGGAGATGAACAAGAAAAATGTTTCTGCTGTCTGGTGGAAAAACAATTACCAGATGAAGATGTCTGCTAAGGTCAAAATATGAGGCCTAATGATTAGTCTGCTCAGGAATTTGCAAAAGACAAAAGACATGCATTCTGTATCCTGAATGAAAGTTCATTATACAAAGAAAAAAACTTGTTTTAGGTGAAAATAGTATATAAATCTTTTTACAGATTTTTGGGCCAAGAAGTAGTTATTAATGTGTATAATCTTATGCCTTGTATAATAGAATCTTTGGGATTTCACTCGTTACCTTGTTTTAAACCTAATAACTTATTTGAATCTTACATTCCCAACAAGAAGTTTAGTCTTGGTTCAGAAGCACAAAGAGAAGGAGAACATACGCTTCTTGTAACCGCCTGTTCCAGTGGTTAATCCCTCTCCCGGTGTATCTGTGCCTAATTTCTATCTTCTTCCAAGAAGGAAATAGAAATAACTACAGGTTCTTCAGATGACAAATTACAAAACTCCATTAGTAATTTCTAAGCATTATTAAGCAACATGATGTTTCATGCAAATACATTTCCAGGTTCAACTGATTATTAGTAATATTTGCAAATCCATCCAGTGAAGACCCAGAACTACAAGGTACCAAAATTGTGACCCTTTGACCAGCTCCATTTAAAAGTTTCTACAGAAGCTAATGCTGAAGATGAAATGGAGAATGGTGATAATTAAAAATTCAGTGTACCAGAAGTCTTTCCAATGTAAAAAGGTCTTATCAATTTTACGTATTTGGGTTGTCACAGATGCCACCAAAATGCACAATTGGAAGCAAAGGGAATGTGCAGCATGGCTAAAAATACATGTGGTTTTACATAATTGCACAGAGAATGATAGAGGGGGAGAGACACAAATCAAAGCAGGGAGGGATCTCCCAGGGCTTTGCAGAAGACTTAAACCAATACTATTTGCCACTGTAGGAAAAAGAAGAAGAAAAGAAAAAAAAAAAAAGTCCCCTTCTGCCATCTGGTAGCAAATTACAAAGCATACCAATGCTAAAAGCCAACTTCCATCTCCAACTCCACTTCGCTTCGCAGCCAAAACCACAGGGGAAAAAATAAAATCCTGCTCCCAAAGCTAAAGATTTCTTTTACTGATTCATCAGATCTTTGGGAGTTATCTGTGCCCTACCCACTTTAACAGACATGTGCCCCTGCTCCATCCTTTTGCCCTCACCTTATTCCTGAGCCGTGAATGCACCTTAGGAGAGACAGACAAGTGAAAGTGAGCGAATCCATCCCAGACAGAACTGGGCAGAGAATAACAAGCTTTCCGGAATGAAAGTGAGACAGCTTCTGTGGTCAGCAAAACCTCTACCGTCTAATGTGACTGCTCTGAATCAATCACAGTCCAGCAAGATGAAAAAAGAAGGCAGCTCTTTCAGCATAAGGCAAGTTGAGACATCAGTCTGGTCTCAACCGTGCACCGCGCAGAAATGAAGCCTTCACCTTTCCTCTGCTCTCCAGAGGAGACATCAGTCAGTGGATTGCTTTATCCATAAAGGGGTAATGTTCCTTTCAAGCAGCAGTCCCCAAGGTGTCAGAGGTACTCGCCAAAGCTTCATGAAGGACTAGCCTGGGGACAGTGGAGTGCATGTGTCTGTTCTGGAAGGCATGTGGGTCTTTGCAGTCACATGGCTGGAGAAAAGGGGATGAGTGAGATCTGCTGAATTTCACAGGAGGGCAGGGAGAACTCACCCCCTGGAAGCTAGAGAAATCATAGGTGTGATTCACCTGAGCAAATGTAGAGGTCTGCACTGGAGCTGATCACCCACAGCTCTCTTTACGATGGATAGCAATAGGTATTTAGGGTGGAATTCAGTTGTGCAAACACAGTTGTCTACTGTGCTTTGGATACCTCCCTGCCTCCGCGTTGCCGTTTAACCCCAGACGGGCAACTCAGCCCCTCACAGTTGCTCACTCACTCCCCCCTGGTGGGATGGGGGAGAGAATAAGAAAAGTGAGAAAACTCATGGATTAGGATAAAGACAGTTTAATAGGCAAAGCAAAAGCCGCGCACGCAAGCAAAGCAAAACAAGGAATTCATTCACTCCTTCTCATCAGCAGGCTCAGCCATCTCCAGGAAAGCCGAGCTCCAGCACTCGTAACGGTGACTTGAGAAGACAAACACCATCACTCCGTGTGTCCCCCCGTCACTCCGCTTGTCCCCCCCCGCCTCCTTCTTCCCCCAGCTTTATATGCTAAGCATGACATCATATGGTATGGGATATCCCTTGGGTCAGTTGGGGTCAGCTGTCCCAGCCATGTCCCCTCCCAACTTCTTGTGCACCCCCAGCCTGCTTGCTGGTGGGGTGCAGTGAGAAGCAGAAAAGGCCTTGACTCTGTGCAAGCACTGCTCAGCAGTAACGAAAACATCCCTGTGTTATCAACAGTTTCCAGCACAGATCCCAAACACAGCCCCATACGAAGCTACTGTGAAGAAAATTAACTCTACCCCAGCCAAACGCAGCGCACTCAGCCATAGGTATCTGCTCCAGAAAAGGACCAGATCTCCTGTGTGTCCTGTGTCTTATCTGCTAGCCCTGTGCAGATGTTTTAAAGCCCCAGGTGGTCTCCAATGGTACTAGATGCCAATGTTTATGCAGGTGAATCATGCCTTCAGAGAGCAGTTCATCTTCCTCCCTCAAAGGCATCGAGGGGCTAATTCAGCTGTCTAAGCATAAGTGTCTGATGGAATTGGAGATGTCTGAAATAATTTTACTTTGCCTCCAGCTGCAACTCCAGCAAGATACAAGTCTCTTGCAGTTGTTATGTCACGTCTGGCAGACCTGTGCAGAGGTATCAGATGCCCTCAAGTATCTCAATTGGCTCAAGATGCCTATATGTGCAACTAAATCGAGCTCTTAAAATCCTTGTTTGCAAATGTGTAATCTTCCATTAGCTTAAAGCCTGGGCTAACAGCTTGAGATGTGGGTGTCTAAGATGAACACGTCTACTGTTAAATGAGAAATGATTCAACGTTTTTGTCCAAGGAAAGAGGATTTATCTTGTGCGACTTTAGAGGTAGTGTTCAGTTCACAGACTGAGTCTCCTAAATTTAGGTTCAACGTGTAGGCATCTCCTTATGCACTGTCAGCTAGAGCCAGTGGAACTCTAGTCGCCCAAACTTTGGTGTCTTGTCCAGAGCATACTCAACCCCAAGACACTCACATGCGGCTAAATTTGACACAGGAGCTATGGGAGACTTGTCCCTTTTTGGAGTGACAGCAGGAGGTTTATTTGGGTACCCTATGGTGCTATGGTGCCTAAACATATCAATGTTTAGGTAACTGCCTTGAGCTCCTAACCCTGCCCAATATCTGTTACAGGGTGATGGAAGCAGCAGTACCTGTAATGCCTCAGTTGGAGAAAGAAAGGTCTGAAGGCTCCTGCCGTCAGATAGTTACAGATATATCAGAACTGACATATTTCAGATAACAATTCTGGGATGGCATATACAGCCCCCAGAAACGGTTCGTTCTCCCCCTTTACCAGAAACGGCTGAAGGAGTTCAGATGGACACCAGCATAGCAGACATCAGGTGGATCCCACATGGCAATCTGGTCTGGGACATGAACGTGGAGGGCCTTGAAAAAGCTTCTAGTTGTGGGACTGTGGAAGTGGCAATCTTGAGATCCAGCTTGTTGAGGTCATGTCAGCCTGTCCATTCCCTCAAAGCCATGGTTGGAGTGGCCAGAGCTTGTCATTTGGGTAACTAACAAAAGGAATTGGCTCCTCCACACCTGAAATGTAAGCTGAAACGAATCCATTGTGCAACAGCGTGTAAGTAACGTTACAGGTGATTTGCCAAAACAAATAAAGACAAAGTTTATCGTTTTTTTTCCCCTACTCCTTAATGCTGTTGAAAGCAAGCCAGAGATGTATTCCACTTGCTGTTTAGCAGGGGAATTTGTAGAATTTTATTTTTATTTTCAAACTGGGAAGTGTTTCAAGCTAGGGAACACCAGTTTAGGCTCTCATAAGCCACATCAGGCCTCTAAACAAAATGCGTTATTTCATTTTCTTCATTTTGATTTGCCATATACCCCTAGTCATAAGGAGGAGTTTACTTCCATAAACCCTGTACAAATACTGAGATCTTTCACTGCTTTCCCTTCCAAGCTCCCAGTCCAACACATCTTTAAGGGTCCCTTGTCTGATATGAATGTAGATGACAGAGGGTGAATGCTGTTCCTACCATCAGCTCACTTAATGATCAAGAGAAAAAGGTCCAATGAACCTCCTACATGCACAGTCATGTAGTGATTTGGCTTTATGCCTCCACAGAATAATTTTTCTAGAATATTGTTTTCCTATAGACTCAGGCAGAAAACTGAAATCGTAGAGTTGCCAGGACTGCATCCTACATGCCGCTAGTTTTCTTTGGAGGTTTCCCAGCCTCGACGAAACAAATTACTAACCTTATGAGAACCGATGAAACTCCAGCCAACTGTAGGAAGTTCCAACAGCAGCCTTCTATCAAAACGAGCTGCTTTTTTAGGGAGTGCACTAATGGGCAAGTGTCTTTAGAAGGCTGTTGAGGCTGTGCGGTTAAGCATCACTTACTCTCTTGGTTTTAGCCAAAACACATCCTCATTTTGTGGACACGCAACAGCAGCTCTTCCACTCTGCGCCATGGGTAAGTACTGGTGCCAGTAACATGAGCCAAGGAGTTGGCATCCCGCTCCCACATCACAGGGATTCATTTGGCTGCTGCCAAGCGAGAAAGTGGTGTGTACCCACACAGACATGAACGACTTGAATTAGTAGCTTTCTGCCATGCACCGAAGTAGAAAACACGCTGACGTTATAAGGGAAGAAGTCTCTACATTGCTAATGTCCCTTTCACTAAGGCTAAGTGGAAAGCCAAAGAAGGTCTGGCTTTTTTCTTTCAGACTTTGACAGAAGGAGCTGGTTTGGGGAAAGAGAAGGTCTATCAGCAATGACAGAGAGAGACTGAGTGGAGTAAAATGTGTTCAAGCAACTCTTTTCTTCCTAGAGTAAATAGGGGATTTTAGATGTGCTCTTGGTTGTATTTAAACTCTGCCATAGTCTGCCTCTAGTTTAGGATCTTAAACTAGACAGAGGGATAGTCTTATTAGCAGAGAAAGTCCTGCGCACAATCGGGAGCTCTGTGTGTACACGTTTGTGTGTTAGGAAGGAGGAAAGGTGATTAGGACAGAGGGAAAGGGAAGAAGGAGAAGGGAGGAGGCAGAATCATTATGGCTCATGGAAAGTCTAAAGCATCACCTGCCCACACTACAGCATTCCTTCCTGGATGCTGGCCAAGAAGTCCAGGGGGGTAGGATAATTGAAAAGCAATAGTGGGACGGTCTTTAGATGAGTTTTTAATCTTTCCACAAAAGCTAATAAAATCTGAATGGCCCTCCTGAGGCCACATTTTATTGCCACAAATTCCCATTACATCCCTGGGAGAAGTAGCTCACACATTAAAGTTCCTTGTGAGTCCCTGTAAAAACAAATTCCTTCAGCCACCTCCTCACAGCTGCCAGGAACACCCATTCACCCAGCAATTCCCCACCTTTTAGTCTCCATGCCAGAGCACGGTAGCCACACTCGGCAAGAGAGCCACGCGGCTCCACCAAAATAGTGGAGTATTTGTGAGTGGTATTTGTGGCCTCCTTCCTGCAGCTGTTAATGGTTAATAAACAAATATGACATGTTATTTCTTAGGTAAACGTCTGCGTTGTGAAGCCTGTAGAGTTCTTCCGACACAAGTCTTCATGAAGTGATCTGTTTTTCCTATGACTGTAAGAATGATCTGTCAGCATCCTCCCTGCTCCTCCTTCCTTCAGTATAAAGAAATTACTGGTATCTGAACCCTTGCAACTAAATTTTATGCTTCTTCTGCTCCTTCAATTTTTTAGTGACTGGAAATCATGATTGGACTAAGGTGACCCATAATTAAGGTGGACAACTAGCTTCGTGCATTGTCATGGGCCACAGGCGTTATTTAAGATGCTCTTCATTTTCACCCACTTCATATAGGTGGGAATATAATTAAATAGTCATAATGGAAGTGACTTTTACCAGTAGAATTTTTTGATACCTGGAAGTAGTGATAGAAATTTAAGTGGTTGTTCTCAGTAGTAGGTAAGATCGCATTGTTATTGTTATTTTTATTGTTATTTTTATTGTTATTGTTATGACTATGGTTATAATAAATGGGCTCATTCATTTCTAATAATGAGAAAAATATTGACCTACCTGACTGTGCGGGGATTAAAAGCCTGATGTGATATTTCTGGGAAAATTCAGAACTACACATTGGTTGTCTTCAGAGTTGAGTATTTGTCGTGGTTTAACCCCAGCTGGCAATTTAGCACCACACAGCTGCTCACTCTCTCCCCCTTCCCACTGTGGGATGGGGGAGAGAATCGGAAGAGTAAATGTGAGAAAACTCATGGGTTGAGATAAAAACAGTTTCATAATAAAAAGAAAAATCATCATAATCATCATTATCATCATCAATTGTAAAGAAAATGAAAAAAGAGAGAGAAAAATAACCCCCAAGAAAGACAAGTGATACAAATGAAAACAATTGCTCACCACCAACCAACCGATGCCCAGCCAGTCCCTGAGCAGCGGCCCCCCCAGCCAACATTCCCCCTAGTTTTATTGCTAAGCATGCCGTCATATGGTGTGGGATATCCCTTGGGTCAGTTGGGGTCAGCTGTCCCAGCTGTGTCTCCCAACTCCTTGTGCACCCCCAGCCTGCTCACTGGTGGGGTGGGATGAGAAGCAGAAAAGGCCTTGACCCTGTGTAAGCACTGCTCAGCAGTAACGAAAACATCCCTGTGTTATCAACACTAGTTTCAGCAAAAACCCAAAACATAGCCCCAGACTAGCTACTACGAAGAAAATTAACTCTACCCCAGCCAAAACCAGCACAGTATTTAATAGAACAGCTAATTTATTCGTGTGTTGTCCAATTCTAAAAATATTAAAGGCATTTTATATTTATATTATTCACTGTTTGCTATTAATTCCTTATATTGTTATTTGTTTGAGAAAGGAAAGGCAGGAAAACAGAACCAGTTATGCATAAATTCAGTTGGGGCACCAACCCAATTTTTAGGTCTAAAAATTGGTGGTTGAGTGCGGTAAGATCTGAATTGCCAAGGCACTATCTTTATCTGCAACTGTGCAAAAGCATCATCTTGTTATCAACCCAAAAGGGGCATCTGTGTAACCTTCCTTTTCTTCACATTACCTCCCAAGGCACGGGAATGCTGTAAATGAATTGCACTTCCCAGGCATTCTGTTGCTGAGATACCAGGAACAGAAATCCAGCCTACCTCTATTTAGCTCAGCATCTAAAAAGAAAATCACATCGTTTCACCAAAATGGGTAGGTTATTGAAAGTAAAAAAAGAAAAAAAAGAAAAATAAGAAGAGAGTTAAAGTTTGTGACCATAATCTTTCTCCGTATTTTAGGGCTACTTTATATCAGCATTGCCAATCCTATATTCTTTTGAGGTCAGTTCATCAATGATTGCATCAGTAGTGCTGATCTTTGCCTCCCTTCATCATCTGCTCTTTACACAGAGCCTATAGTAGAAGGTGTTTCTGATAAGCTTTAACCTGAAAGATCTGTCAAAAACACGGTTTTAAGCTTTGGGACAAGCACCCCTATGGGGTGATTTATCAAACCTAAGACATGTTTATATAGGCAAGATGACCGCACTCTGAAGGGGCACGTCTCTTGATTACAAGGGAACTGAACAGCACCAGCTTACTGTGCACATCATGGGGGACCTCAGTCAAAGCAATCTAGAAAACTGGTTTGTAGCTCAAATACAGAATTGTACTTCAGGCTGAAACCTGTGTCTTTCTGCAGCAGTATCTGAAAACGTGACAGGATACCTTTGGCATCTGCAATGGCACGAGTCAGCTATGTTCGGGCTGCTAAATCAAAACCGTGATTTTCTTGGAGCTTAAATGTGAACTAGGGCTGGGCTCAGATGGGTAGTCATAGAATTCTAGTGTCAGTTGAAAAGCCTGAGTATATCTGAAACATCCATATGGCTAACATGATGAAGGACTTTTGGGAGAACTGCACCAGTTGCACAGCAGCTGAAGGCCAGGTGAAATCCCCCAGGGCATCTACATGCAAATCCCAACATTTAGCTTTCTTTACCTATGAGGTGAACTTCTGGGTTTAGACGAAGCTAATCCTACCCCATATGAAGCATAAAAAATCAAATCCTTTTAACCATTCTTGATCAAGTGAGACTCAGGATCTATTCTTAGCCTGGCCTTTGTGCAAAATGGTTCTTATTCAGGTTTAAAAAACTTCAGTTGGCCATGCTGCTAATCTATATGCTCTATGAGTGGAACAAATTTGATTCAAAGAACCTTTCAATTTTCAAAGGTCATCTTTAATCTAGACTTGATAAATACATATTTTCAAGTAGGCACATTCCTAATATTATAAGGGGAAGAAGGAGAAAATAGGATAAGAAAGCATAATGGCCCAATACAGCTTGTGAAAACAAGTGGAGGGCGGCCAATTCCATTTGCATGGGAATGTCAGGCAAAGGTCCAAGGACAGAAGGGCAATGACAAGACAATCATTTGGACAAGTGAAGATATGATACATGGTACGTGGACAACATACCACTGGGGTATAAGAAGATCAGTTTCCTGACAGCCTAGCATGGGCACATGAATGTAGGCAAAAGAATTTTGAACAAGGAAGAGCAGAAAGAAAAGAGGAATCATACAAGGGTTAGGTAATACTGTGGGCTTTTGAGATTAAAAAATTATTTTTCAGAGTTCTTGCATCAGAATATGTTATTATAAAAATGGACAGGGATTGGTGAAATCAAGTTCTCTTGCACAGGAATAAATCATTACAAAACTCTAACACGCACATGAAGTCTAACTCTGATTCATCTCAGTACGACCTTTTCATACACTTCTGAGAAATTCATTGTAACACAGCTTAAAATGGTCATTTTCGTGGTAATTTCTGTTATCTTTCTTTTTCTCGTCAAAAATATAAATTCCCCATGCAGTCATTTTGAAATAGTTTTTCAGTATTCATTTTTCAAGAGAAGCATGACGACTCTTTTCTTATTACACGTTGTGTCAATGTATACTTTAGCAGTGTTGAAATTAAATCCTGGAAAACCGTGAGGACTGCTGTTGCTATTGTGGCATGTTTAGCAGAGGAGAAGGCAGTAACGTAAGTAGCCTGTGGGGAACCAGTGTGATATCAGCTCCAGAAAAAGAAAAGAAGAACTGATAAAACTCAGTCAAAAGAAACTGAGGGTAAGAATGTGCCTGATATTGGTGAATATGATTTTATGGACACAACCTCAGATCATCAAAAATCAGTTTCATTCATTGAGGAAATTTCAGATTTGATGAAAGAGACCTTTGGCTTAGTGCTTCGTAGACTGTTTATTATTTGAGAAATGGTTTCTCAGTAGGAGGAAAAGTGCAAGTGTTTTCCCTCTGGGACTGATACCTTCCCTTTCCAGTGACCAGATTTTTTTTTTAAAGTCCGGGGAAAAATAAACAGGAGGGAAACACGATACCACTTCTCTAATCTGGAGACAGTAGCATATAAAGAAAACAAACCAACCTCCCTGCCCTTTAAGGACAGGATAAGAGACCTTGGTTTTAAAATTCAGTCAGGGAAAGTCAATTTACAAACTGGGGGGCAGGGGTTGGATTTTGCTAATGGAATTTTTTAATCATAAAAAAAATGAAACGGTGGAACAGATAGGAGTAGGTCTGTGGAGATTTATTGATTACCAGTGCTAACTTAACTGTTCCCTTCTCAGGAGACAAAGTAAATGGCTTCTTGAGATTCCCTTGAGCCCCATTTTCTAGGATATTTTTATTTGCATTTTAACCCACAGGAATATCAGAAGAGTAAACTCTGTATAAAGTGCATAACTTGCTGGAGGACACATTTCAAAAAGCAGCTGTCAAAGAGGAGCCATCACCAAATAAAGATCTTTGCAACTGAAATTCCTGAGGGACTTTCACAAGCTCATGAGCTTGGAGGGCTTTTATAGGGATTTGAAAATAAACTGAAGAGAAACCCACCACTTAATTTAGGAGGATGACATAGTTAATGGCAGAATGTATAACACTAGGCAGGAGGAGGAAGTTACAGAGTCTTCTGTCCTTAAACGGAGTAGATATGTCGATCTAGCCCTGGGGTACCTGTCCCAGAGCAGTCAGAAGCAGGCAGAGCTATCTCTCCTGCCCATCACCTGCCCATGCTTCGGGCTGTCTGCAATACGCCTGGTCTGCATGGGATTTGGGGCATGCAGGACACCGCACTTGCACGCTCATAGAAAATAAAGTAGGTGGGTTTGGACTCGAGGTGCCTGAAACCTGTCCCTGATGCAGCTGGGAAGCTTTGCTGCTGCGAGATGGCAGCTTGTTATGACCTGATGTGTGCACAGTCCTGCTTCTCCATGCGGAGGCAGAGCACGGCCTGTCCTCTCTGCATCTGGCAGCCCTGAGGTTCAGCCCTGCAAACCAAAGTCCACCCTTCCAGGTAATTTTTTTTGCAAGGATTTGTTTTTATATATGATTTCACATCTCAGGCAAAGCAACTTTCTTGCCCCTTTCTTGTCCTGCTGTAACCACAGACAGCATTACCTCAGGGTATCTGCTTATACATTTCAACTCAGAGAACAAACATAAATACCTCAGATGACATCATATCCTCTAAAACTAGAGAGATCCATAGAATAACAGGAGGCGACGGGAAAAAAGAAAGTGTGCAATAATAAGAAAAAAAATGCGAAGGGCTGTCTTCAAGAGAGGATGCTGGGGCATAATATGAGGTAGCTGACAACTGCGGAGCTGGGCCTGGTGAGAGCGTGAAGGAGGCAGCAAGAAAGTGGGAGCAGGAACAGTCAGAGTCTGCTGAGCATGGGAAGTGGTTTGAGGACAGCGAATGGTGTGACTGAGAAGGGACACGGCGTGATGTGAACGTGGCTCACATCTCCGGCAGCGCGTACTGAGCTGTTCAGACTTTTTCCTGCACATGGGATCTTTCAGTGGTTCTCACCACAGAGCTGAGCCAGGCTGATGCTTGTTAACCCTACGCCACACGTACATATCCTCCCACACAGCCTGGGCAGAGAGGGGGCCCCCAAACACCAACGGTGCAAATCCTCTGAAGGATGGCCAGTAAGGTCATAAGTTGGTCACTCTATGGTCCCTGTACACACAGTGGAGAGAAATAAGCACTTCCAAAGTGTGCTTCATCATCTCCTGAGAGGTGTCAAAATAAATCAGGTGTCCTGTCAATCAAAATCTTTCCAACTGTTGATGGAGATGAGTTTGATCAGACCATTGGCTTGAGTGTCTTGATTAAGTGAGATGAATCTGGGCTCGTGCATTTGTGATAGGAAGATGTTTTTCTACATTTGTTTCTAAAAAAAAAAAAAAAATCAAAGAAACAAATCTGTACTTATATATGTTATCTGCTGCACGTCTTGGCCGTGCTTTGAGATGCTTCAGCATAGACTACTTGCATATTGGCAGGCGTGCGGCTGTTGCTAATATAGGCACAGCCCTGATCTAAATAAAGACTTGTGGCTTATCTCAGGCTCTGACTGCAAGCCAGGGAATTTTCTGTCTTTCTAAAAAGGCTGGGTAGTGCCATACCTTTTCTTTTTTCCCCATTCCCACAAAACTGTGACATGTGTTTTTCATGTGGGACTCCCAGGGGATTAGGGCAATTCCAGACCTTGCCATGTCTTTTTGAGGCTGGCGTTGACAAAGATAGAGGGGGAAATCTCCTCGAGGTCATCTAGACCTTGCTTTCTCCCCATGCTTGTACCAGAGGGTACAGCAGTGGGAAAGCATTTCAGCTGGCTCTGAATAGTCTCATGTTTATCCAGATATAAAACTTTTGGGACCTCAGGTAGCTGATTTGCTGCCACTTTAGCTTTGATATTTCTGTCCAGTGCTGTGTTACACTGCAAAGATGTACCTTCTACGGGTAAATGATCCCACACCACACAGCAATACTTGCAGGCATTTCAGATGCAGAGAAAGGCTTGAATTTCTGGAGGAATGAGAGACAAAACTATGCTCAAATGGGAGCATCCTAGAAATGAATGTTTAAATTACAATGATAATATGCAAGAAGGGATAGACAAAGAAAAGCATCTCAGGTGACTCCAGCGCTGAAGAACCTGATTCATCAAGACCACCAACATTAGTCATGTGAAGAGTAGACAATACTGTGAAGAAGATTGTCCACAGCTTATTCCTATTTTTGGACTGATAAAATAATGGGAAGAAAGGCTGAAAGGGATCTCTAGGGATCATCTGATCCATCCTTTTGATGGCTGTTGTGAAGAGTGGATTTTATACATGGTCCTTCTGACCTCAGTGACCACTTCCAGTGAGAACCAGCACAAGGAATAGAGATTTAAAATTACATGACCTGTGCATGCTCCAGATAAGCAGTGGGTACAGTGTCACTACACCCAGGTTGCCACAAATCTTGGTGCAGGATCCCAGAAATTATGACATTGGCTTATAATTAGCACAGCAATATCATTTGGATATCTTTTATTTTCCTTCTGATTTGTAATATTTTACAGGAAGTATTTTCAAGCCTTTCACACAACAAATGAATCCTAAACATATTTAAAAAAAAATCACATGATTCTAGGAACTGAAACTTAATGCAAAATATCAAATATCATTTGTATTTTCACAAATTTAAGAGAGCTAATAGGAGATCAAGATTGGAAAATACAGTATACACACGTACTAGATAGACACAGCAAAAGAAATACTGTTTGAAGCAGAACTGGGTGTGGGGAGATGAAAAATGACAGAAGGAAAAATAAGGCTGATGATTAGGATATATTTCCTGAAAATCACAGCTACCAGATGACTGAGAGTTTCCTAAGGGAAAGGGTGGGAAATCTCTTCCCTTTGGCTTTTAATATTGGATAAAGCCCCGAGGGACAATATCACAGAATCCACTATCATGAACGCCAGCTCAGGTTATCACTTTTTGCCTGGAAATAATTTGCCCAAATGACATGCTGTGTGTTGAATTTTGCCCTTTAAGCAATGGCTTTCCCAGATTGCATAAGAGCATTTAAGCAGCTCCAGCCACCTAATCCTCTAAAGACATTTTTCCAAATGTTTGGCTGTTAAAATCTATCCAGTAAAATTCTTGCTGGAAGAAATAAAGGTTCTGGTCAAACGAATCATTTGCTGGGGCATAGTGTTTTGCCACTCTGCTCTGTAAACACTTTTAGAGTATCACTTTAAAATGTTTTAATAACAATGATAATAATAGTAACAGCCACTTTACTATGTCACTTTTCAATTTAATTAGAAGCTGCCAGGTTACTAAAGACACCAAACCTGATAGAAAGGTTTAGCCTCTTAGAGACTGCAGTTTGCATTATGCTTTTTATTAATATTATCTGTTCCCAAACCCCTGCTTCGCCTTCTCTGGGAAATGCCATGCTTTTAAAAAGGTCAGCTGGAGAGAATAAATGGCTTTTTATTAAATGCAAACCTTATGCATTTTCACTTCTGCTACGTAATGGTTTGCCTGTCATTATGAAGCGGAATTAAATATTTTACAAGGGAGAAGAAGTTAATACTTTTCGGATGGCGAGCAACGAATGTGTCCTGCACCAGATACGCAGGCAATGAGTGCTCTTAAAAAGCTCTGTTGATTTTAACTGAAGTTGCTAGCGTTAGGGTTTTTTTCTGAGTTGCTTTTTTGATTATTATGTGAAACACAGTAGCTCGTGGGAATCCCATCAAGGTGGTAACCACGCTGTCTTTGGTGTTAGAAATATGCGTCGTTAGAAATGTTCCCTGTCTCTAATACTTTACAGAGGAGGTAATCTCTTCTTTGAGATGTCTATACATTAAGTGTCCTGCTTTATACAACCTTTTGTGCTTCCTTCAGTAGTTCATGAAGAAGTAGGCAGCTTTGGAGGGCCTTTCATTCATATTTAAGCCCATGATTGTCTACATGCGTTTTTGGGGCTTCTGGGCAGGTCACTTTGGCCCAGACCTACCAAGGATTCTTCACAAAAGAAGTGTAAGAAGCCCATAGAATAAGTCCTGGAATTAAGACCTCTTTTGAGGGGGACCTGAAAAGACCATGCTGGTGAGTTATGCTTTCCATTCAACTGCTTCTCCATCCTGACCCATCTCTAAATGTCAGTTTGACCTGACCTTCCAGGCTAAAACCAGAAGCATTGACTCGGCTTTTCACTATCTGCTACAGCCTGTGTTTTGGTGGTTAGGGCACTTTAGGCTAAGTGAACTAAGAGAACCAGAGCACTGGTTCAAGCTTGTACAATGTCATCCATACTGTAATTCCCGATAGTCAGGATAACCCACCACCTCCAGGGAGGACAGACTTCAGCTGCATAAATACAGATCATTTTGTGCTTCTCGCCCCATGGTCTATAGAACAGGACCTGGTCTGCTTTAGTTAAATACAGCCAAGTGGATGATGGTTCTTTGCAGGCAAAGGAAGGATTGGGTCCATGTTGCTCCTGAAGTACAATATCTCAGTTTTTCTCTAGATGAGTCCTTACAAAGGTTGGTTCCCGGCTGCCAGAGCAGATCGAGATGTTGTAAAACCTTGTAATAGTGCATCACAACAGGCAAATAAGTGACTTATGGTCTACTCATACCTGTCTCTGAAGAACTGATATCTAATCTCTGATTCAACGTCTCTATCTATGCAGTTAATTAACCCTGCCTAATAATTATCCATCTAATCTTAGCCATCAGAAAATTTCCAGTTTAAACTTATCAGCTAGATTGGCTCAATGGAAAAAAGATCAGAATCTTGGGAATTTCCTGCCATCAAAAAATAGGTGGGATGTGTCATCAACTGGAAGTGTCCACCCCATGTCCAGAAAGTCCAAGCTGATGGCTAAACCGGACACCTAATTTTCAGATGCCTAAAGTTAGATGCAATGAAAATCTCCTGAACAGTGCAGAACTCCATTTGTCATTGAATTGCATCCAAGCTTTCCCCCAGGGTTTCTGCAGATTCAATATTCTATTGAATTTTATCCTGTCTTCTGACTCACAGCTCCTGTCAACACATGGCTGATTGCAGAGGCTTTGAATGCTGAATTTCATTCTTCAGCGCAATCAGTACATTCAACCCGCTAGAGCAAGGAGGTGTTAATTCCCAAATTTCCAAATTCTATGGATGTACAAAAGACAAAGGTCTCCCACAACTGGCATTCCCAGAAGGTTTTGCTTTAGCTCAGGCTGTAAGATTGGTCAACTTGACTAATGCCAGCTTCTGACTTGGGTCTCCCTGTACATTTTTGCACACGGTTCTGCTTTCTAGAGGATTCACAAAACTCTGCTGAGTGTATATTGTGGGTACCCTACAAGGAATAGGAGGATTTAGGCCATGTTGCAACTCAGTAGTTCCCACCCCGCTTTGTCTGCATTGGTGTTTGCACCCACTTGCAGCTCTGGGCAACCTTGTGACTTTCATGAGGTCTTGTTCATAACATCAATTTTACCCATCCACTGGTTTATCTTTGTCCCTTCCTTACAAAGAAAGCTGTGCTCAAACTGAAAGCATGTTTGGTTTATAAACTAATAAGGAAAATTTTAGCATATTTCGCAACTGCAGGGTAGCAAGCTTCCTGTGTGTTCGGGAAGTTTCAAGGACAAGGCAAAAAGGGGATCCAGATATTTTGGTGGTAGGGGAAGGGGAATATAATACCCTCAAAATGTTTGAGGGCGGGGAACTATTTACTCCTACATAGGCAGGAAACTACATTAAGTTTAATAAACCAGACTCTGCACTGTAGCCAAAGGAAAGCTGGTATTCACAGGTATGGATCTGCTTTATGTGGTTTCAAAATGGATCTTGCTCCTGCTATAGTGTCAAAAACAAGAGGACCTTGTACTTCTCAGAAACCAATTTATTCCCT
>VYZW01050688.1:41851-54788 GCA_013401315.1 Balaeniceps rex
CATGCCTTTCTCCTTGATTCCTTCTCCTGCTTTGTCACTTGGCCATTTGGACTCATCCCTCCTTTATGCTAACGTTGGTGCTGATTTAACCCCTCAGCGAACAGATTAAGCTTAGTGAATGGGCCAAAATTTGACTCAGCAAGGGAAAAAAAAGAAAAAAAAGAGATGTTTTTCAAATATATTAGTGAACTGTGCTAGCTTGCAAAGTGGTCAGGCGAATGTCAGAGCCAATGAAAAAGAGGAAGGAAATGTGTATGGCTGAGAATGAAAAAGGTGTGTGCTGGGGAAGGAAGAGAAGAGAGAGGTGGTGGTGAGCTGTTAGGTTTTCCCAGCCATTTCATTTAACAGCATCCTAAATATAAACATGGTTGACTCTTAAAAGCTGACCCAAGCTATATAGAAAAGTATGGGTCCCAGCAGGCCTGAAAAAGCTGCAATGAGTAGTCAGGGTGCAAGGAGCTACCCTGGGAAAGGACACCATGCTCTTCTCAGGAGAGGTCTGTGCTCCCCAGGGATCCCCAGATCTGCTGCTGCCAGGACCAGGCTGGTGTTTCTGCACAGCTGTGAGCTGAGGAAGGAAGCATGGTTCAACATGGAGGTGTCTCTTGGAACATCGCATAGTTTGAGGCAAATACCCCACAGAGCTGAAGGGGAAAGAAAGAAAAAAGAAAAAAAAGAAAAAAAGAAAGAAAGAAACAAACAAATTAAATTTATTTTAGACCACCAGTCCTTGCAAATGAGAAAATATCAGAACAGAAGCTAAGTATGTTACCCAAAAAGAGTAAAAGATTTTTTTTGTGGAATCAAGGCAGAATTATTACAGGTTTTCAAGGAGGAGGATTAAAACCAAAACACTTGGATTTGTTTGGAGCTTACATAGACACTTTTAGTTTAACTATTTCTACCCATTTAAGATTAAAGACTTTTTATAGACTGGACGCCAGGCATTATGAAAAATCTAAAAGTTTTCATCTGAAAATATGAAAGTGGACAGCTTTGAAATGTCTCCCCTTTTTTTCTTGGCTGAAACATTTTGCCAAATCTGAAATTAATTTCACAAATATATTTTGTTCCCTCCTATGCATCTCAGACGCTGAATTTTAGCAGATTTATTGTTCATCAAAAATGTCACTCAGCTCCCATCCAAAATACACTTCTGCAATGCCAAAAGGAAAATTTGTAAGTTGAATAACAGCAGCAAACTAATTAGATATGTTTGCAATATGATGTGGCAGCAGAGGAGCTATGAATTTGGGAAGATAAATCACAGCTTATACAGTGAGATCATGCAGGGTGAAACTCAGCAAATTGTAGCACCAACCCAGATTGTGATTTGCAGTCCAGCTGAAGACCTGTTTCAGATGGTGCAAGTAACTTCTTTCACTCCGCTGCGTAACAGTAAATTTTGTTCTCCCAGTAAACTGCTGGTGGTCCTGAACATCTCAGTTAGACCAACAGACTGGGACTGTGTTCACAGATTGTCTTCCTGATCCATCTGCCCTGGGACCAAGTGTCACCATTAGTATCAGCTTCCCCTTCTAAAGGCAACCCCCACCTCCTGACCAGCGAGCTAAACTGAAGCTATGAGTATTTTCAGATCCTCATCATTCAACAAGTTTACATTATGTAAACTGTTTAAGAACATTTGGATTGCAATGGATTAGGAACTGATCAGAAGGGTGCACGTTGCTGCTAGCAGAGGCAACGTGAGCCTGGTTTGAGGGTATGGATAGCATTCCCAGTGGTTTGTTGAGGTATGTTGCTTGTATGTGCGGTGTGTAGATTTATTTTGTTTTTACTGAGGGCCAGTTGTAAACCAAGGAAATCTTCCTCTATGCTTAAATTTGCAATGATGTGTACAAACACTGAGAGATCTGATGGGGCTGAATATGACTCTATTAATGCAGCTGGCTTAACATTCTGCAGACCAGGTACTATATACTCCTGTGTAAATCTGTATCACACACGTATGAGAAAGGACTCTATTTCTCCCTAGAGAAGCTGCCCAGCATGCTGAATATTCAAACTGAGGGTCCCAGGCCTAGGTCCCATGACTCATGCGCTAAGGAAATATGTATTCTTAGAAATAAAAAAATAAATTAAAAAAAAAAAATCTTTCCTTGTCCCAAATCTTAAACAGAACATTTAGTGTTTTTCTTCCCTTCTCTGTGGTTTCTGGTTTGTTCCAGGATCAAAGTGCAGTGGCCATTACTAGAGCGAGAAACAGCTGTTTGCATAGTATTTACAGAACAATCAAAACCAACTCTGTGTAACAAAAGCAACGGAGACACTAAACTCTTTCATGTTGTCACGGAATCGCAGAATGGTTGGTGTTGGAAAGGACAGCTGGAGGTCGTGTGGTCAAACACCCCTGGTCAAGCAGGCCAGTTATCTGTGAAAGGTTCTTTAACTCCATCCTGCTGAGGTCCTAAGGCAAACCTCATCTTTCAGTAGTTTTCCATTAACCTCAAAGACAGAAGGGACACCTCTTTATGTATATGTCAGCTGGTTAATGCTTTAAACGCATTTAGTCACAGCCTTTTTTGGAAAACTGCGTGGGACAAACTCATTTGGGATACTATCTCTAATATTGCTTGACTGCATGGCCATGGGAAAATTACCTGTCTCCTCTGCCTCATCCTTTGTTGTTCCTGTTGAATTAGAAAACAAGATCTGTCAGACATAAAATTTACAGTTGTATAGAACCAAGCACAACAAGACTTGCATTTCTGAGGGACTTACCAAGTTCCTAATGAATCTCCAAACTAATAATGAATACAAGCCTGCTATTTTTTATACAACAAGAATTTGCTACAGGTAGACAAAAACAGGTTTTTGTTCACTAGAGATTTTTTCTTATTTGCTTGCTTCATGCTTTCTTTGCTTGCAGATTTAACAGACTGACATTTTCCAACTAGACTTGGTTCCACCAGAATAATGCCAATTCATGGCCACGTAGTATCATAGGATAATGCAGGTTGGAATGGACCTTAGGAGGTATCTGGTCCTACCTCCTGCTCAACTGGATCTGCAATGCTGTCAGACCAAGTTGCTCATGGTTTTATCTTCCTTTGTCCAGGTCTTGAAAACCTCCAGGCATAGATACTGCATAACCTGTCTGGGCAACCTATTCCAGTGCTTGATAGTTGTCATTAGGAAGAAGTTTCTCCTTATATGTAGAGGTTGCTTCAGTCTGAATAGTTCTTCTTTCAACTTATCCTGTTGCCTCTCATCCTGCAGTCATACACTGCTGTGAAGAACATGGATCTCGATTCTTTCTTGTGGCATACCATATTGAAAGCCTTGCTAAAGCTGAAATAAATGTCATCCCCTGCTCTCCCCTTTTCCAGAAATCCAGTGATTTAATCTTAGAAGGCAATGAAGTTGGTCATGATTTACCAAAGGTAAATCCATGCTGACTGTTCCCAATCCCCTTCTTCTCTTCCATGTGCCCAGAAATCTTACAAGAGGACTTGCTCCATGATTTTTCCCGGGACCAAAGTGAGGCTGACTGGCCTGGAGTTCTCCAGATCACCCTTTTGGCCTAGTTGGAAGATAGGCGCAACATTTGCCTTTCTCCGGGTGTCAGGGACCTCACCTCCAAGGCGTTCTCCATGACCTTTCAGAGACGATAACATGCTTTTAAGGATGTAAGTTCTCTCAGCACCTTATGATGCAGCCCATGGACTCATATAGGAAGTTTCTTAAAGTAATCCCTGACTTGACTCTGATCCACTGCTCGTAGTCCTCCTCATTGAATCCCACCACTAGTCATAAAGGCCTGGGAGACCTGCTGGAAGATTAAGGCAAGGAAGACATTGAGTATCTCAGCCTTATCTGTGTCTACTGTCACTAAATCACCCATCCCATACAGAAACAGGCACAAATTTTCTTTGGTCATCCTTTTATTTTTAATTTGGAATGAAAAGCTCTACTCTGCCCTTGACACCCCTTCAAAGTCTCAACTCTAGTTCAGCTGAGCTTTCCCAGTGTCATCCATACACGTCCAGTCCTTCGTGCTCTGCAGCAATGAGCTAAAATCTGCTTCTGAGCCTGCTCCCATACCCTCTTCAGTGACTTTGTTCTTTACCCCAGCTATCAAAACTGACTCATTAGCCATACTTCTGTGGCTTCTGGTCTTGACAAAAACAACTCAATTCAACAAAAAGCAATTTTCCATCCTTGTCCTCTATCCTCTCTGCCTGCTTTTATTTGCCTTTTCTCTTGAATAAACTATGTATTTGAAAAACATTCCAAGAACAATTCATTCTGATTACATGAAAGCAATTTGACTGGTTGATTAAGGGATATTTTCCCTTTAGGAACACGTGAAAAAAATTGGGGTTAATTTTACTATCAAAAGTCAGAATGTTTGAACTAAAAGGAAGAATATGCACAAGCCTGGATTCCAGGAACAATGTTGTTACCAGATGTTGATGAGAATGAAGCTGTGCAGGACAGAAAGGCAGAAGCATAACACAGTGAATGAGAAAACCTCACCATATCTGCCCTTAGGGTTTCAAATCTTTAATCTCAACCATTAAAATATATATGTATATATAGTCTGTGACACCTTCCAGAGAAAATCTGAAATCCATTTTACTTCAAAAAAATACTGTTCTCATATAAACTGTGCTGTCTACTTTTCTTTGTTCTTCATTACTACAGTGTGTGAGCTTGTAAATGAAAATCCTTCAGATCATCGTAAACTAGGAGCATCATCCTCGAAGGCCACTAATTTGAAGGGAATGTCACTCAGTTTTAGTCCACAAGTGACTTTATGCTTTGCACATTTAGTCTCTCCGTCATATGGCTGAAATTGTTTACAGCTGAACCAGACTAATCAGGAGAGCCAGACTGGCACAGACAGTTGTTTACCCTGAAAAAAAGGAGTTCCAGACCAAAGTAGGCTTCTTCAGGAAGGAGTTTTGTGTATCTTTCTGTAGTTTTGGGAAGATGAGAATTCTGACCAACATCTTTACAACAAATTTACAAATATATGTGAATGTATAACCAAATATAGGGATTTTTTTGGAGAAGGATTGAGTTCTTTGATGTCCACCATGGCCTATTCTCTTCGGTCTTTTCAACAATCTTCAATCAACATGTCAGTGATACTAGTAATGCTTCTGGAAAACAACAGTTTATATAAAACACCTATATCTATCCCCCCCAAAATGCAAAAGGAATGGTCCATTTCAACTCAAAATTCCTGTTAGAAACTTTCCTAGATCCAACTAGGAATTTCTGTTCCCTCTCATCTCAGGAGCCACCAGAGATGTAGTTAACCAGAAAGATGTGATTAACAGATCTTGGGAAACCATTTTGTCAGTTAGGTTAAAAAGGAAAAAAAAAAAAAAAAAAATGCTATGGTCCCATACCTTACTACAGGTTTCTTTTTTTCCCTGTACCTACTTCAGATAGCCTCCTGTTCTGGGATGGGGAAGCAGGGCTGACTGAACAGGAATGGGTACTAAATATTCTGTTCACAGTCAGTCCGTGCTGAGGCATCCTCACTTCTCCAAATCTAAATGTCATGACTAATGTCCCGCTCACCTTCCCACGTGAACTAACGTGTCAGATGCATCCTATGGTGCATGTCTGGGATATTCTTCCTAAAATGCTTGTTGTAGTCATGCAACCACTTGTAATTCTGAGGTGCCCTGTAGCTCAGTAGCTCCTTTCATCGAAATGTCCCTTTCAGTTAGTCAGTTGTTGCTATCTGTAATTTTTTCAGTGTGCTTTCAGGTGACATGAAAAGCCACTACTTAGTCAAAAATTGCTGAGAGTCAAAAGGGTCAGTTTATACTGAGAAGGACTGTGGAGAAGGACTTGGGGCTACTGGTGGAGGAAAAGCTGGACACGCGCAGACAATGTGTGCTCGTAGCCCAGAAGGTTGACCATATCCTGGGCTGCATCCCCAGCAGCGTGGCCAGCAGGTCGAGGGAGGGGATTCTGCCCCTCTGCTCTGCTCTGGTGAGACCTCACCTGGAGCCCTGCGTCCAGCTCTGGAGCCCTCAGCACAAGAAGGACATGGAGCTGTTGGAGAGGGTCCAGAGGAGGCCACAAAAATGATCCAAGGGCTGGAACAGCTCTCCTACGAGGACAGGCTGAGAGAGTTGGAGGGTTTTATTGTGGCCTTTCAATACTTAAAGGGGGCTTATAAGAAAGATGGGGACAGACTTTTTATCAGAGTCTGTTGCGATAGGACAAGGGGTGATGGTTTTAAACTAAAAGAGGGTAGATTCAGACGAGATTTAAGGAAGAAATTTTTTTACTCTAAGGGTAGTGAAACACTGGACCAGGTTGCCCAGAGAGGTGGTAGATGTCCCATCCCTGGAAACATTCCAGGTCAGGTTGGACGGGGCTCTGAGCAACCTGATGTGGTTAAAGATGTCCCTGCTCCCTGCAGGGGGGTTGGACTGGATGGCCTCTAAAGGTCCCTTCCCACCCAAAGCATTCGATGATTCTATGATACACCGCTATTAAACTATCAGAAAGTCATTCCCTAAATGGAAAAAAACTAACAAGCAAAAGTAAATCTCAGGGAAGACCACTGTGGTTCTGGGCAAACCCTGAAAGTTTTCATGGAAATACATTCTGAAAAGATACAAATTATACAAATAAATTAAATCCTTGGTAAGTCAGCAAGGATAAACTTCTTAATTCAACTGTATAGACTGGGTGTTAGGATTTAAAATAATAATAATAATTTTTTTTCGGCGTTAACATGAAGATTTACAGAGATGTTTGCAGATCGTCTGAGCTTTGACTGAGAAAAGATGGCATCATGATTATGGTATTGAGCAGGATCTCAAAAAGCCTAGGAATAGATGTTGGCTCTTTTGCATGGACTACGTAACATCAGATATCTGTAAGTATGCAAATGTTTTCACCTGGTTTCAGCTATTTAAACTTCAGTCATCCAGCTTGACTTTGGAGTCGAAGGGAGAAACAGGGTATCTCTTATCCTGAGAGGGGTAACTAAGAGAGGGAGAATGAATCTCTTTCTGGATGTATTTAATCCTCTACAATGATTTTAGGGGGCAGCTACACAGATAAATTTAACATAGAACTTCCACACAAATAACGTGAGCTGAAATCAGTCCTACCCTTCATTTCACAGTACCCCAGCTCCTCACCTTGAAACTGAGCTTACGCCTTCCTTTGGGCAACTTGTCCATTCAGACTCCAAGGTTTCCAGGTCAAGGACCTATTTTAATGAATATTTCTTTGAAGCGCCTACCTTTGTCAAGCTTGAAGTTATCTGAGATCTTCACATACTACTGTAATGACCAACAACTCTATGAAATAGGGGCAGCACTTCTGAAAAGCCAGGCTTTTATCTAGAGTAAGTATGCATCTTTGCTGGTGTTAGGCCCCTCATCTATCTAGTGGTCTTTTTTCAAAGTGCACATGGCTTCAACACCAAATTTCCTTTGCTGTTTTAACAACGCAGGAAGGATTGATTCCATACAAGAATCTAGTGGCACGTACATATTTCTTGTGTCTTTTTTATGAGGGCTGACTGGGGATATGGTACAAGTTAAGGGCAGCTCGGTAATGGCTTTCACATGATTGCTGTAGGAAAGCATGCCGTGTTCTTACAGCCTTGCCTTCATCCAGCTCCAAGAAAGGGAAAAAAAAGGGAGAAGAAAAAAAATGTTAATCGTTTATTTCTCCTTTGAACATGTGCAAATTCCATATCAGGGGAGTGTCTGGAAAAAAAGAAATACCAGGGTAGGGGTAAAAAAACAACTGTCCCTCCCCACGGGAATAACAAAGAACATAGTCCCTAGAAAAGGTACATTTAAACAAAATAGTAACAGCAAACCCAAACAAAAACACACAAAAGAAATCAGCCTCACGCTCTGTGTCAAGCCTAGAGGACTTCAAAGACATCTGTACATGCATGTGTGTGTATATGTGTGTGTTTAGAGGACATCGTGTTATTGTAACCACTCTGAGCTTAGATCACTCTCAGGTGTATGGACAGAAGGGAGAACGATCACTTGGGTGACCAGCAGCAAACATGGGTGAAAGGAGGACAAGTCTTCATACCTACTGACTCTTCATCTGGGAGTGAGGGCAAAGGTAGAGCAGGACAATCCCCACACAGGAAAATGGGGTGACTGGACTCTGGGATTAAAAACTGAACTCTGCCCATGGCAATGGGCAGCCCTCCAGACCTGAGTTGAGGTATCTGTGAAACACACATTGGTCATGCAAAACATAGATCCTCCAGTGGTGTCAGTCCAAAAAGCCCAGGTAAGAGTCTGGTCATAGACTTTGTCAACTTCTCAAGATCTTTGGACATGCTCAGTTGGAAGCAGTTTGCTTCCTGGGATTATAAATATATGAACATACAAGTGTGTGTGTGTGTACATGCTCATTGTATGAGAGGACTTTGCTAAGTTCTTGTTATCTGTGCTCTGAAAAGGGCACGTGAAAGTTCTTTTAAGTCAAATAAGAATGTAATTTCCATTTCTGATTTGTGTATCTTTCATAGAAAAATTATTCTCTGTATCCAGAATAGAAGATTGACCATACACAGATTTAAAGGACGAAGGGATCTGTTTTCCGCAACTGCAGCTACCCACGTCAAGGCATCCGTACCACAGAAGCAGCTGTAAACTTGTAGCAGTCTATTCACACCTCAGTGTTTTCAAAATCTTAAGAGAACAGTCTTACTTCTGAAATCTGCCTCTATTTTTGCTTGTTTACATGTAAATATAAGTCACTTTTCCGACTTCTACTGAATACCGATTTATACAGTACGAAGCTTAGTCCCAGCGAATCATAATCTACTGTCTTCTGGTCATAACTTAAACAAGGAGGCAGAATGCCAAAGAAATACCTAGAGCAAACCAAGAAAGATAATGGGACCTTTTTTGAACCAAAAAATTAATGTATGTTCGGTTTGGTGAATATTAGGTTGCAGATAACATTCTTAGCCATGGCTGCTCATGACACCTTCCTTTAGAGCTTAGCCCCAGTTTGAATCACAGAAGTGTTGAGAGAAGGGAGTAGAAATTTGTTTTTTCAGATGCTGTGCCTGACCTTCCCTCAAAAAGCTTAGACTCCCCACAGCTTGACAGCTCATTACATCAACCAAAATGGGGTTACGGTCCATAGGTGTGCTCCGTCCCCTGCAAATGCAAAGGAATCTGCCTTAGCCTGGCCCACTTTTAATGCCAAATAAACCAGTCTGAACTACATCAAATCTGTCAAGAGGATGGCGCACAGACAGAAAGGTGCAACAGCTCAACTGACAGCTCAGCTAAGATTCAATTGCCTAAACATAGACCTGCTAATGGGAGATGCCCATGGATATCTGGGACACCCAAACGGGATAGGCAGACATATCACAGGACCTATGGGACATCTGTGCCTTTCTGGAGCAGTTGAGTGGGACACCCTCTGCCAACTCCTTATTAACTGAATCAAGTCTGTTGGATGGGAATCAATTCACAGTTACCTTGTAAGTCTTGGTCAAATCTGAGAATTTGTTGCTTTGGGTAGGAAAACAGGAAGCCAAGCAAACAATTGAATGATGTTTAAAAGCTTTTGCTCACAGTGGGGATGCTGTTCAACAGATTCTTTGATTTACCAGCAAAGCTGTTGACCCTTACCGGCTCTCACACAAAAGGAGACAGCTGAGAGGGGAGCTGCAGGTTCTTTTTCCCTTGTGTCTGTAAATGCAACCGCTTGCTCTGTCTGATTGATGAGGAAGAAATACAGTGGCTCCAAATCCTAAACTCCATGGAAGGAAGGAAGGGGGTAAATTCCCAAAACAAGTGCAAGGAATAAAATGTCTTGGTCCATTAAGTATACTAGAAGCAGAGCTTGGGAATCCTCCTTCTTCTCAATGATTCTCAGGCTGGACATGTTAATGTACCTTATCTGTTTAGGCATGTGGTTCTCATAAGCTCCAAAGGGTGGTCTCTGACCTTGCCGTGCCAAAGCTGACTCTTTCCTCAGGCAAAACATCGTTTTGAGGACAGGTTTACTGCAGACTGCACTAAGTACCAGTGTCTCTGAAACACATGGGAAACTGCGGCAAAGGAGACCCTCCATAGTCCTGCATGAGGACTGATGTCTCTATCCTACCTGCAGGGCTGTATTCTGGGTCAGCCCATCTCTGACACAGTCTCAGGTCTTCATGTCAAACCAGAAGTAGAAATTTATCCCAGCTCTGCCTCCTTTCTAGGCTGGTGCACAATTACTAGGTGAATCTCTCCGGTCTTTTCAGTGGCAGAAACCACATGAAAGGACCACATCAATCTCTGGTTTGAGTTCATGTATTTCTTGTACTGCAGCTCAAGACTTCACCAGATCAGCCATCCTAGCAATATAACTCCATCGTAAGGCAAATCTTCTTCATGATGTGTTGAAAGAGAGCAGGCAGGTTAAGAGAGGTGTTCAAAGCAGGCTGCCAAGCACTGTCAGATCCAAGGATACGGCACTGTTTTTCACAACTAGATCTACCTGCCAAAATGATCTTCTTTGCTCAAATCTCCTCACTTCCCTGGCCCTCTGAATGCTCTGTGCTGTACTGCAATGGAGCAGAACTGGTCCTGACTGGAAGTGGAGGCATATGGCCACCAACGTGTCTTCCATAGGTGAACCAGAAAAAGGATATTTTCTAAGGTCATTTCCTTCAAGCTACGGAGTGTCCCTCTGTGCTTCCAGGAACAGCTGCTGAGGACAGAAATTGTGGCATGGCTTTGAGGAGAGGACAGGAGGTTCATGGGTACAGTGCAGTTGGGATTAATCTCACCTCACCTTAGTTCTCAGCAGTAGAGCATTGTGGAGACAGCCACCTTTGAAACTTCACCTTGCTCTAAAATAGGTGTTTAAAATAGGTTATATTAAATTTGATTAAAAAGAACCTTGTTCTAGCTATTTTCCTCCTCCAAATGAAAACAGCCAATGCAGGCTTTGGATGCCATGTTATTCAAGGGTCTTGCCTGTCATCTGCTCATAATTAAATAAGCAAATCTCTTTTTACAAAATAATACTTTTTTTTTCCTCCTTACTTTCAGAATCATGCCCAAATACTCTTTCACATTGGTATAACCCATGATTTTATATTATCTTTACTGTCAGCAATTTTACAGCCTTCCAACAAAAAGTCCTGACAAAGAAATTTCTTTTCAGACCTCTCTATGATATGGAGTTTCTGTCTGAAACTCCAGGACCCTTGGTGATTCACATTTATGACCTGAAAACATGAGCTTGGTAATTCCTTCCTTCCTTCAAATAGTAATTAAAATATAACAAAATGTAGATGTAATTCTGAAGAAGTGATATACAGGAATTACAAGTTTATCAAGTTTCATTTCTAGACAGTTGTTTCAGGTTGCATTTTTTTGTATAGGTTTTTGCAGGGATTTTTTTGATCGTTGTTTCTGGGGGGTGGGGGTTGTTCTTTTTTTTTTCCATGCTAATAAGTTTGATCTGGAATCTTTGTCTTTCATTATTCCCTGCAAAGCCATTTCCTCCCTCTCCTCACCCCCTTGAGTTGATTAACTGTTGCAAAGCATTCCTGCGATACTTAGTAAATAACAATGCAAACATGTTTATGTAACAGTTTAACGTGCTAATTATGTTTTTATGCTGGAGTTGAATGCACGCTGTCCTGGAGTCTGGTAGTCTTCAAATCTTGGCTCTTTGATGTGAAGGGTGCACTGGGAAACACATTCGGTTTTCATTTTGCCTTGATGAAGGCTGCTGTTTACACTTTGTGTCACTTCTCCACAAGTCAGCCGCATGCTAACGGCCCTGGAGAATGCAGTAATTCTGCATCGGAGCCATGTGAGCCTCTGTGCCTGCAGTGGCTGTGGCCACAAACAGTTGCTATGTGGAAGGATGCACGTTCTCGTTGAGTCCCCACATGTGGGACCAGGCTGCAATGTGCTCTCCAGGAGAAAGCTTCTGATCCAAGCTTGGTGAAGCCTTTTGAGAACATAAATTGGAGCCAGCTTCTATTAGTCTTTAGGATAAGATTTTCACAGACAGTGGTTTCGGTCCATGCCTGTCCACCCAATGACTGCCACCTTTGTCAATTCCACATATATTCAGCTAAGAACTTCCTTAAATTCGGAAGAATGAATTGCTACAACCTGAGCTAAAATGAAGAAAAATTCTAACAGGTGTTTTGACAAATGAGTATTTTTCATAAACTAGTCATAAAGGGAGAGATGTCACATACCCTGACCAAAAAATTTAGGCTTGAACTTTCCTCTGAATCCAGTAGCGCCTATGTTGGAGAAAAATATTGGCCAAATGGACTGGGTCTGATCCATCTGACAATTCTGAGGACACTTAGGAAGCAATTTAGGCCAGAAAATTCTACATAAATCTCTGTCCCCGACTCAAACACTGGGTCTGTATTAAAAGTTCCTGCTGAATTCTTCCTAATCTTAATGTGAATGAAGTACAAATCACATGGAGAGTAGTATGGCAGAAATAAAGCTTCATTTGACACGATGGTAATAATTAAGCATTTAGAAACTAATGTGACATTTTACCTTGCCGTTCCAGTCAATGGGAATTTTCTTTCCCATTAACTTCTGTGCAAACATGGCAAAAAGCTGGACCTGGTATAAAGAGAAGACAAGGTATTGAATACTGTATATATATTTGTGACACTTTAAGGCTGATCTCTTACTTGGCTGCTGCATTCTCCTCTTCCCAGAGCAGGGAGAGCAGCTTGCTACTTGCTTTTGTCTCTTAGTTTTCTCTTGATGTTTTACAATGAGCAGAGTTAGGCTATGCAACTCTGTCTTAACTTACAAGGAGCTGGATTTTCCCCTGTACCTATTGGACAGCTCAGATGTCACAGGTTTTGTAAAACTGCTGTTTGAGGGGCAGAGTAAATCTTGGTTTGCCCAGTATTCACCAACCAAACTTCACCTCTGATATAAGTAATTAT
>VYZW01050688.1:62098-77729 GCA_013401315.1 Balaeniceps rex
TTGTTATTATTTATTGTTTCCAGTGGTCTGGGGAGACTCTTCAAATGATTGTTTGAAACCCTTCTTCAGACAATAGGAGAGAAAGGGAGGTCTTGGGTAGGGTACCACGCTGCGACCGAGGAGAGCTGTGTTCAACTCTGGTTCCCATCACATATGGGAGCCATTTCAGGCTGGGTCACNCCACGCTGCAGTTTCTTTGGCTATGTCAGGGGTTGGGGAAGGGTGGCCACAGGAGTGTCTGGCCGTCACTGGCACCTGGCCATCACTAGCCCCACAGTCTTTGGCTGCAGCCCAAGCCAGGGTGGAAGTGGAGGTTCCTAGACAGCAGTCATCACTAATCCCCAGAGCTGTGCTTTCACCTGTTAGCCCATGGTCTCCCAGCACTCAGCTAGCTTCCCAGCAGAAAGGGCTGCAAAAGAGCTGCATAGGCTGAGGGGTTTGTGCTGTTAACTAAGCACCAAGATCACCTACTTGCTTCTCTTTCTGCTCTCCTCTCCCTCCTGAGCATGCCTCTCGCAAAGCCCACTGCTGGTCCAGGCACCTGCTTTACAGGACACATTGCTGAGCCTTCCTCCTTCCTCTCAGAACTGGGGATGCTGGTTTGGGGTCCAGCTCTGGCTGTGCTAGCTCCCAGACAGTCAGTGCCATCTGCTGGCTACTCTTTCCTTGACTGCTATGAAAACATGGAAAGCTAGATAAGGGACAGCCTTGCTATTTAGTCAGTCTTCCCCCAACCCCTCACATTCTGCTGCTGAAGCCATATCCCACAGGGCTGACCTAAATCATTTAAATGATGTACATTTCCAAAAAGGGAGCATTACATTTAAAACATTTTATTAAATACTGTTAAATTGCTAAAATGTTCCCTTGCATGATTTTGTCCCACAGAAGCTGGGAGGATCCCAAAGCACTCCTGTATGGTTCAGGATTTATACTACTAGCCAAGGAGCATTCTCAACAAGCAGCAAAGATCCAGCCAACCAGTTCTGGAGGATACAAGAGATTAAAAACTGTGACAATTCACCGTAATGCCAGAACACGGGTCCTGGCACAGTCTAATTTACCAGCATGGACGTAGCTTGTGCGTAAAGGGCTCTGGCATTGGTTTTGCTGCAGTCAGAGGCCGGATCTTCATATATAATCTCCGAACATAGTAAATATTGCTTTGGAGCTCAACCCTGGGAACTGCTGAGCAAAGCAGCTCTTTTACCTCAGAAAAGCATTTGAGGTTTCCAAATGCACTTTCGTTCTGACGCAGAATGAAACACCACCTAGCAAAAATTTTCCATTAAAAAAGAGTGAGGTAGGTCAGGGTAATCTGCAGCATCCCAGTTGATGGCATTCATCACAAATGTGAGAAACCCACAGGCACGCTATGGATTTGAACCGAGTTTATTAGTTCTCAAGTGACTGCATTAACCATTACCTATTTCTCTATTCCCCACGACCACCCCAAGTGTATTGAGGAATCAATAATTTTCCCTAAAGTCTTTCAGTTTCAGTGTAACAACATATTTTGACATAACATTTTTTCATTGCAATTTCTCAATCAACTCTAGCAATAGATACAATCTTCTACCATGTGTAATCCATACTTAAGAACAAGCTTTTCATGGAACTTTAGGCTTGTTTACACGTGTTCGTATATTTACTTGTTTACATGTTCTTGCCTCAGTCCAAATCCGAGAGAAAAATTCTGTAACACCAGAAACTCTAACAATCACTGGAAGTCAGATTTTCGTTCTATCTCCATGTCTCTTCTTTTAAGCTCCTAATAAGATTGACTGTGAATTTGAAAAGAGAGAATTTTTTTGTTTTGGTTTTGTTTGGGATTTTTTTTTTTCCCCTTCGGTCTGGATCTCAATAAAATACTCAGACAACAGGAAGAACCACTCAGGAAATACTTAGAAATTTCCAGCTGAAAGTCATAGGAAACTAATATATTTTTTAAAACTTTTTCCAGGGCTTAAGTATTGATGAAAATAATCTCTGGTTGCTTATAATGAAAAAAGGAAAAAATGTGGTTCCCCTTCCCACCCCGCTTCACATCTGTATTTATAGGAGCTCTCCTAACAGAAAATTTGAAGGCAGCACCTTTGCTCCTTACTTGTGAAAATTAGGAGACACGTCTTTATTTTGATGAACTCCACAAGCATCAAATTCACTTGAGAGAATTTGAATCGCTTTTTTCCAGCATTGCAGCCCTGGCCTGAGACTTTGCTCATTCATCCCACTCTATCCCCTTCCCACAACTCCATTACCTGCAGTCTGGAGCAATGGGTGTTAATAAACTCAGTTTATTTTGAACTTTTAGAATTATTATTATTTGCTGTGTTGACAGTGAGCGACATCAAGCTGCATCTCCTTCCTCAAGGAATTCTTGCTGCATTTTTATTCTGCTTTCTCTCTGTGGTTTGCTCCTGAAACCCACTGCTGCCAGCTTCTTACCCACAACTCAGATCAGAAGGAGCTGGAAGAGCAGGTCTTATGAATTGGCGATGAGTGCTACTTGGCAGTCGTCCTTGTTAGATTCCAGGGTCTGTGGCTTCAAATGGATATCACACATACATGCACAATCATATACTGCCCTCCCACATGTTCACACGTGTGCTGATAAGCAGAAACGTGTTCACACACTGCAGCAATAGTCCAGACCTGTCCATGTTCCAACACACCTTTCAGTCTATGAATAACCTCTGACAATGACTTCTCTCTCTTATTTTTGTTTTTTTTTTTTTTCCCCGGAAAGCAACATAGATATGCATGACTGAAGAGGAGTTTTTTGAGAGGCACAGGTTAGAAAGATGCAGGTTCCTGAACACAGGCTAATCCCACTATGCAGCAAACAGAAAAGATATTTATGGAAATTATCACCTCCGAAATAGTCGCAGAGTTACCTCATTTCTCTGCCGATGACATGACGGGCTCAACTGCAGTAAGGTTCAGAACATACAGCTCTTAGAGCCAGACGTTGACTTGAACAGCATGAAACTACATGCGCTGGAAGAGCTGTGGCAGTCAATGCAACGAGAGCATTTTCCATTGTGCTACTAGCTCCCCTTTATCAGGCTTTATTACTTTCGCAGTGGAGCCTGTATCGTCAGCTGTGTCAATAAAAGTGTAGCAGCAAAGGAACAGAAACGAAGAGTGAGGCCATCTTCAATCACCCAGGTGTATCCACAAGAGGACCCTTTGGTGCGCTTTGTCCACTGTTGCTCCTTGGCTGGTAGCCACACACCCTGGGTCTCTAAGAGCTTGCTCAACAGAACTCCAGGGAAGGAGGCCTTTTTGAAATGGCTAGAGGTGTAGGCTTCAAAGATGGTTATCCTAGAGTCCTAACAAAACAACTGCTGCACAGACCTACCAAAGTGAATTCTCTGTGCGTGAGTGAAAGTTAGGCTGGACGTGGATTCCCATCTCAGCAATACGTGTTCAGCACGCATTAACGTTTGTAAAAGAGGAGACACACACCTTATGGTACATGGTTTTGACACAGAAAAAATTTTGTAACCTTAGAAAGTCACTTAAGATCTCAAGCTCCAGTTCTTTATCTGCCCAGTAGGAACAGAAGCTTTTCTTGTCCCAGTGTTGTCAGCTCTCCATGGAAAGGGCTGACCCTTGCTTTGTGCATGTGTGCAGATTGCATAACACACCGCGGTTAAAGTCTTGCTGAGACTTACATCTGCTACCCTTAAAATAAAAAATTTCCATATTCACATTGTTGACATCAGTGGGAGCTGATGGAGCCCAGTGGGAGCTCCAATGGGAGCTTAAATACTGTTAAAATTTGGGCCAGTAGCTCAGAGCCCTCGGTATCCAATTTGGTAAGCGTGTTGCCATCGGGAACAAAGACACCCAAAAACTATAGCACATGGCCTATATATTTTGTCCATCTTACTCCTTACAGCCCATCTTCTGGTGCTAGTTTTAAATGGCTCCCATACTGGGGCTTCCACGCTACTGACTCTCAGCTACAATTACTCCAGGATTTCCAAAGACCGACCAAGGGACTTTGTCATACACAACCATACTCCCAGGCTTCCACCTGCCCTCTGGCTCCAGTGGCAGGACTGTGTTGTTTTCTTCCATCAGGCTATCTCACCTGCCCGATAACAAGCAAAATTATCTCAGCTTGTCTCAGAGCCAACCTTCCTGCTCTCTTCGTGGTGACAGTCTAAATTATAACTAATATTTAACAACTAACGGCTTCCCAAAAGCGAAAGTGAAAGGCTGGTTACTTGGAACAAAGGCATCCAAGAGGAAAGATATTTTAAGAAATAAAACACAATATTTATGAGCCAATGCAAGTGTTTACTTGCCAGTCATCTAGCGATCACCTATGTTGAGATGGCAGAAATTCTGTCATTGACATCCCTGTAACTCCCCAAAAAAGGGAATTAAGCCAGTTTTTGTCTTTTTATAGCACTTTGATCTGGCAACACCCCTCCCTGATAAAGCACAAAAAAGGGACAGACAGTTGAAAGATAATGGCTTTCTCCACCGTCTTTTAAGTGTGTACCCAGATCTTCTTATCTGGGAAGTCATTGTATTGGTTCCCTGTTTGCTCTTCCCAGAGCCCTACCGCATCAACTCATTCATGCAGGTAAGGTTTATGACCCCAAGAAACAAGAGTCTTCCGTCACTTGCCAGAATACAAACCGTTTCTCCTGTTTCTAAGCTTTACCAGGTAACAGCGACACAGCAGCTAAAATCCTGCCATGTCCACCATTCCCACCAACAGCCTGCTCCAGCACCGAGTGCCTGTTGCTCCAGCAATTTGGTTTTCATAATTTCCCTGTCCAAATATCAGCCCCTTGCTCCATGCTAAATAAGTTATCTCTTTGCTTTCTGGTAACCTCTCCTCAAATGTTTGTAGGCTGTTACTAGGTTCCCCATGCTGTGGTTTCAGAGCCAAGCCATTCATCTTTGCACATGACTCATAGGCTGTTTTCTTCAGCCAATTAATCACGAAGTTGGGTTTCCCCCAACATACCTTCTCTGGCTCATCTGTATCTTTCTGGTAATGAGGTGCCCAGAAGTGAGTGCAGCATTCCAGGTGCAGTCTCCCCAGGCCCATCAAGTCAATGAAGCTCACCTTTCTGCTCCCTGACATCACTCCTCTGGGTCTCCAGCCCAACCTCATAATGATGGTTCAGCTTCCGCAGCGCCCTGCGATATCATAGCTCTGCTTGCTGTCCATGCTCACCCTGGTATCTTTGTCAGCATAACTGCTTCTACCTGCCGGTGGGGAGGTTTGTTTCAGACTATTTCCATGCCCAGAGGAGCTGTACAAACTGCCTTTTCCAACTCTACTCTCGTGTGGTTTCCCCCCTGTTTGTCCAGCTTGTCTTCACTGCTCTATGTTAGTCTCTCGTTCCTCACTGGTTTTTGTTAATCCTGTTGGCTTCCCTACCCTGATGATGATAATATCTTCCCAGACCACAGAAGTCTTAGTCTATTCTCTTTAATAGCATGACACTCATTCCTTGCAGCCACCTGGGGAAAAGCAGCGGAAAGCCCAAGCAAAGCTTTTTACAACCCTTAATCCCACATCTGACCTGCTCTAGTTATGCTCTCCCAGCATGAATTATGGCAGCAAGTACTCCCTCAAAGGCTGGTGCACCTTCCTGGAGAAGGGTTGCTCTGCTAAAGAAGAACCTCTGTCTTTTTCTATTTAGGGGAGTTAACCCTGTGTGACAGCAGCATCAGGATCAGACCTCAAGGCTACTCCTGCTCTGCTGATTTAAACAGCACCAAGGAATGGTCTCAGTCACTGGAACATGATCACATTAGCATTGCATTGGTAGCAAAGTTCCTGGCATGGTTTTGGTCCCAGATCACTAGAATTGTCCCAAAAGAGGACAGGGACACGTGTCCCAGGGACACGTCCAGATGACAGGCACTATCCTGCCCTGAGCATAGAGGTACAGGCATGGGCCACTCCATCCATGGGGCTGGAGAATGTGCGCATTCAATTAACAACAACGGCTGTAATCAAAGTCTTCCCTTAGGCTGTCAACAGAGAGGTCGCTGCCTGTTCCACGTACGCTCACACAACTCAACAGATGCAATTCACTGTCTGAGTAACTGTGGAGGAATAACACCAAATTCTGCCCTGATTTACTTTATCTGTTCATTCCAGCTGAGAGTCACAGCCGGGAAACGGCAGAGAAAGCATCTCACGCACGCTTCCTCTGCGGTGTGACGCGCAGGGTAGCTGCTAATGGAGCAGAGACAAGGGTGAGGACAGCCAGCGGCCTGGGAAAGGCGACAGAACAAAACCAGGAAGAGGACATGCCCTCACCAGGTTTTCCCCTCTTTAATAAAATTGTCCAATAAAATGTCACACCCATCTTCCAAACTTCAGACCGCTTTTTTTTTTTGTTGTTTTCCTTAGTTTTTTTATTTCTTTTCCTTCCACCCTATGAATTTTGCAGAAGGTATGAAAACCTTAGCAGACATCCAAGTCCCTGGGATGCATTTAACCACCTATAATCACTTCTCGCAGGTCATATGATGTAAATCAGCTGATAGTTTTCTCTTCTTCCCCTCGGCCATCTTCCGCTGAAACATGCTGTTAGCTGTCTTTAACGGGAGTGTTTATAGAGGATAATACCGTTCCAGGCACTTCCTGCAACCATGTGTTCTTCATTTGGAAGTATCGCATAGAAACATTGCTTCTTGTGGCATTTCCAAATAAAAACCTCATGGTCCTGACTCTGAAATGTTGCATAAAGTTCTGTGGTATTTCAGGGGAAAGAACTGATTTTTTTTTTTTTTTCCTTCATTCTTTTTCTAACAAGACCGGAGCAAAAATTTTTTTGGCACGAGAACTAAATTCTGCTCTGGATTCTATTATCTGAACCCCTTAAGGAAAATCTTCCCAGCAGTTGCCTCTACCTGATCATAATGTATCAAATCTGGGTCTATTTGTAGTTTAGGTTAGAGGACTGCTCTGTGCTCTCCCCTCCAGCTTCATTTCGCTTTCCTCTTTCCTTTCCAGATGACACTGGTTAGTTGTTTATCAATAAGATCAAAATAAATGGGAAATCAAACTCAGTGCTATTTTCATCTCCAACTCAACCACACAGTACCACACGTAAACACCATCCCAAAGCCCCACCACATCCAGCGCGCTTTGTCCCTTCACAGCCAACGGGAACACAAGAGCCTCAAAGTAAAAGAAAAGTGAGTTTCTTGGCATTGTGTGTTGCAATACCCTTGTCATTCTAATAGAAAAAAAAAAAAAATCCAAGCATTTGAAATAAAATATCTCCTACAGTTAATAAACACCGTAAGATTATTAGTACTGCAGCAAGAAAAGACATCATTTTACTTTTTCAACTCATTTTCAGTACCTGTACGTTTTCTACTCTTTCACCTATGAATATTCTTGATTTGCAGCTAGTTTAATTCAGCTGATTGATGATAAGGGATTGTTTAAGATATTTTCATGCATTTTTCCTTCTAATTTTTCCTTTCTTCCCCTTTTGAGTCTCTTTCTCCCTCTAAGCTTTGCAACCTTTCTCTCTGATTCCAGCTAGGTAAATGCTATATGGAGAGAACTCAGATAACCAATATATTCACAAACTGCTCCCCCCTAAGAATAAGGACAAGATTTCTTTCTTTCCTTTTTTTTGCATTATTTATCCCATTTTTTCCCATAGAAAAAATGCTTGGAAATTTAAAAATCCTTTTGTTAATACTTTTTGTGCGCCTGAATGTTCAACCAAATACCTTTCAGAAATGAGGCACACTAGAAATAAGATCATTATTAGGAAATGTAGCTAATTCAGTACAGTTCTCTGTCCTGTGAGCACAAAACCTCACTAGTTCAAATGAGGATTTGAGATGAGTCCTGCCGCATTACCACAAGTTTCTATGCCACAAGCAAGTTGGAGAACCTTAAGTAATTGAAAACACAGTGGTTTAGGTCAGTGAAAAGAAGTTGTTTCCCAAACACATCCTTTCCATTTACTTCTGGAAATTTGGGCAGGTTTAATAAGATTTTACATGAATTTGAAATTGCCTGTCTGCAGTCAACCAGGGCTCTGGTACATACACTCTTGCACAGGACTTTGTCCATGCAGAGAGCGCTGTAGGAACCTTGGGCACTGCTAAGCAATCAAGCATCCCCAGCACTCAAAAGTCATGGGTCAAAGGTTGCTGAAAATGAAAAGGCTGACCGATAAATCAAGAAGATTTTCTTTTTAGAAATAATAAAAGGGAGATCGTTTTTGTCTGTTCTCTGTCATGTGACCCGACCTTTTTGTTCCATAATTACAAAAACCACAAACATGTTTTGGTTTGGTTTAGTTCATAATCTAAAATTTAGAAACTCGCACGATTCCAGCAGCTGGAATTTAAAAGAGAAAAAAAAATGCAAAACTCGTGGTACAGTCACTACAGATGGCATCTCTGTAAGAGGTAGACTGCTTTTTCCATTCAGCATCATCTTTTAGTACCCAGAATTTTCATGCATGAAGATCTGAATACATCTTCAAATACCCGTGGAAAAACTCTGATGGAAAAGCAGGCCTCTTGGAGTCACTGACCTGTCCCACAAAAGCTCTGGGGAATTCTCATTTTGGAGGAGACGAGACTGCAGTGAAGGTAAGCACAGAGAAAATAAAAAGGATGTAAAGTTCAGGACTTTGCTCTTTACAATGAACTGACCCTTGGAGATACCAATACACCCCTTCCTCACCGTTTCCTCTATGATAACATCATCCTGCTCTCCTGGAGGGTTTTGGGGTTTGGCGTGTGATTTTTGGTGGGTTTTTTTAACTTATTCTTCCACTGTGTGAACATAGGGAGGGAATAATAAATCCTCATAACAATTTTTTTGCAATGGCAGGGGCATAGCCTCAGTGCTGTCTTTTATCTCCCCCCTCCTTCTCTCTTTGAGTCTAGGAGCCTTTTGGTCTCTGTAGCAGAGATTGTGACAGGCTCCAGGGAAGCATTTTGTGGCTTGTGATATGTACTGGACATAGTATGCATTTTCTAATGATCTATTTGGAAGTTTGATGGTAGGAGACTGAACTTAGAGGGCCTGAAGCAGTCCTACTTGTCCTATGCTCTGAATTTGATTTCCATCCAGAACATCCAAAAGGGAGAATCTGCTCATTCTCTATTTTTGGAATTAAGGTCTATTTACAGTTGCTCTGGAGTCTAGAGTCAGTCCAAAGTGTTTTAGCAGATGCTTTGTGTGGTCTTTGAACTCTTGCAAGCCACAAGGGAAGGAAAAAAGAAGAGGATTTCTGCATTTTAAGGCCAAGGGCTTTTCGGATTACTTAGAATCATCTCCAATGTAAACCAATCACATGATTTCCATCCAGCTCCTTCTGTCACACAAGCTCAGCTGCTTGTGTCAAAGATGCCAAGCACTTGGAGATGATGACAGGTAAGGGAAAGAGCTGCATATGGTTAAAACATAGCTAGTAGCATCCGGATGCTGCGTATGAAACAGGACATACGATGCTGTAATGGAAGAGTGGCATCTGTTCCCTGGCTGCAGAGCATTGGTGGTCCTTACAGCTGTTCCCTGGAAGACTTGTCTGGCATTTTTAGTCTCAGACTTGATAACAAGAGTCCCCGGTGGCCTTGGAGAAACATGGAAGGATTTCAGATTTCTGTTGGCCACAGAAGATTGGGAATCGTGGACTTTGTCCAAGAATCAGATCTGCAGGGGAGTCACATTCCCCAGGGGCCACTGATGACAGCGCAACTAAAGTGGAGCTTCATCTTTTCCAACTTGCCTGTGGTCTACCACACAATTTGTTTGTTATGCTGAGCCTAAGGAAGCTTTCCACTCAGAGCCAGCAGCAGCTTTGACTTGAGGTACAAAGTAGGACACTCACTCGGGCAGCAGACTGCAGGGGACACCAAGAGAGACGTCATGACCCCACTGCTTATGGCAGTGCACTGGAAACTCTGCCTGTCTGCTGTGAGACAGCAACCAGGCTGGGCTGAGGGCTGGCTGTCCTTGAAGCACATCCCTCCATCCCTCCAGCAACAGCACGGGCAGTAACTCTAGCTCTCAGAGGCCTTTCTCACAAGACTACCTTTCCCTTCCCAGAGCATGGGACCCTGGAGCTGACCTCTCATCCTTACTTTTATTTGCCACCACCCTGCTGAGACAAGTGACTTTGTTGTGTGCAAACTCTTCCTTTGCTCCCGTCCAGTGAAAAGCCCAGTGAGCTTTAAACTCCTTCTGGAAAAGGTATTGTCCAAGGGCAATCCCTGGTTCAGCTGAACACATGCTCACTGCTTTTTGGCAAGTCAACTGCCCTGAAGCATATCTGCTGGACAGACCCAGCTGGGACACCAGTCTCAGGGGACCTCCCAAGGTCTGGTCAAGGCTGGTCATTATGTTGTTATTAGTCAAACTTCAGGGAAATTCCAATGGATGGTGGCGAGTCATCTCATCTTTCTGGAAATGACCCAATCATGCTTGGTTCCCTCATTCTCAATGGAGAGAAATAAACTTCTCGGGCATAGACTGTCTGACCTATTTTACCATGTATTTTAGGAAGAGATGATGATCTCCACTGAGTGGGTTCACCACACCTCCACTGATCATGAAAGGAGAAGCCAACTCTGAAAAAGATGCTACTGCATCTAAAGTTACGTGAAAGGAACCCCAGCCCTGGTCTTCACCTGGAGACCATTAAGTAGTGCATGACCCAAGATTTCCCTATTTGCATGAGTTCAGTTGCTCCTCTCTGCTACTGGTAGCTATTTAAATATGGCTACTCAACAAAGTAGGAGCCATGTGATGACTGAAGTTTTGCAGCAATAGCTCCGGTTGTCCATCTTAGCAAATTTAAGTAGAGCTGTTGAAAGGTGAGAAAGTACTTGTGCTGTAAACATGGGAACATACTACTAAATGACGTGCCCACCCACTTCTTGGTCTCTTTCCACTGCCAAAGCAGTAAAAAGGGACCTTAGTGTAAGTGTGAATCCAGCTTTTGGAATGTTTTTCCATTTCCTTGTATTTACGTTAACGAACACTGACACTACAGACTCACATTCCCAGCTCTGTACTTCACCAGACTGACCAGCAACAAAACCAAGGAGATGAGACTAAACAGATGATTTGATGAGGTTTTTATTATTATTATTTTATTCCTCTAAGCTATGGAAAGAAGAGAGAGGTCACACCTCTGATTTCAAAAAGATAACAGCTAAGTTCAGAGACAGGTTTAAGGGCAAAAAAATCAAGACATTCAAGGAAAATGATTGTCTGCACACTAATTTAATACTATTAATTGGCAATGTTTTCCACTTGGTAAAATATTCCTCCTGAAAAAGGTCAGCTTGCCTGGATAAAGTCCTAATGCCTGACAGCAGATTGCTTTACCTTAAGTTCCGCCAGGAATACAAAGGTGGTGTAAAAGCCTCTCTTCTCATAAAGGGTGACTTTTCACGAGTCCTTTGCATGCGTGCAGATGACTACGTAAGGTGGACAATAAATGAAAAACAACTCCTTTTGGTCCATACTGTGGGTCCATTGCAACCCCTGTGCCCCCCACTATGACATCCCAAAACCATAGCACCAGTGGCAGGAAAGGGCTGTGAATTGTGTTTCTATAGGTTTATACCTATGCATATGAATGTATCCGTGGACTGAAGCAGGCATGATTACTGGGGGAGGAAGGTTGTCATGGGAGAGGTGTTAGGAGGACGGTGTTTGTCCCTGGGCTAGGTCTATCTCTGGACTGAACTGGCATATCTCCTTCGAAGTCAAAGGGCTGTTGTGGATATTTGGATATACTCCTGCACCTGACTGAGAACAGCTTTTGCTTCCACCTTGGTCTCTTGTGAAATTGACTTCTTTGGTGTTTGTGAAACTCTGTTGGCTGCAGGTCCACAAATGCAGAGTGTTCATTTTTAACTCTGGGTCAAATCAAAAGCTTTGATCCAGCTCAAGAAGAGCTACCACGGATGTGTCAATGAAGACTGAGAGAAAGTATGACAGAGGAGCAGGTGAGATTTACTTGACTCCTTGGCTAAACCCCTTCTGACATAAAATTATCCTGTATTTCAGAACATTCCAGGTATTTAAATAAAATATCACAGTGGGGAAAAATATTCCGAGATTTAACACTCTACAGGACCTCCTCTTTCCTTATGCCCGCTTAACACCTAGATGCATATATTTTTATTTATATATATATACACACATATATACACACAATCCATTTTCCATTCTCATACTCAACCTCCAGATCCAAAAAGTTCTTAACTGAAAAAACCTGAGCATTAAGAGGAGCTGTGTCCATTCCACCCCAGTGCTGAAAGAGGAGGCTTTGGTTACATCCGTATTAATAAATTGAACAGGGGTTGGGCTTGGTACTGGAGCTTGATTATCTTTCTGGACTTAATAATGGAGCAGGTGCATTCTTCTCTTTCCAAACTGTCTATGAGAACTGGATACAGCTACATCCAGGCTTTTCCTGGCTCTCCCACAGACATATCTGTAATTCTTCAGCACATGTTGAGTTTTTTTAAATATAATTCACATTTTTTCATGGGGATTAGTGCTAACAAGAGCCTACTGCTTGTTTTTCTTTCTGCTTTATGAAGTCGCATTTTTCAGCTGAAAAAGTAAGGGCACTTCCCCTTGACATCTGGTGACCCACCGTGCATTTCACAGAACCAACCAGCCAAACAGCTTGGTGCAGTAATTTAAATTTACCCATTTTACCTCTTTTTGCATCGTTTCTCACGCTGAATATGAACGGCAGAATCTAATTTCAGGGAAGCAACTTGGTAAGCACCACTCAGTTCCTGGTGCCATACATCGATGATGTAGTGTCTTTGAGATCCTCTGTAGGATTGTTTGGACTCCAGTGGTTCTTGGTTTGAGTAAAAAGAGCAAAATAGAGGTTTCTTTGTGACCAAAATTATGTCCCTCCGTACTATTGGAAATGCATCATAGAGCACATACTTGCAGTGGATGAGGATGGTTGCCAGAATCAGGACTGATTTCACTGAGGCTGAAAGGGGCTAATATACAGTGGAGGAACAGGTCATGATGAATACCTCTGAAAGTGGAAAACACATTCTTCCTTCAGTTTTAATAATCTGAAGGATTACTCACAACACAGCAGGAGCAAAATAATGCTACTGGAACTGCATTTTGAGAATCACCAGGGTTTTTTTACTGGATGTATAATACAGCACCACTAAACTCATGCATATGCCTTTAGAAAATGTACCCCTTAGGGATCATAAGACGCAGACCTGCAAGTTGCTCTAGGGACCCATATTTTAACATTTAGCCGGAGAAACTTGTTTTGCTAATGTGGAATGTCGCATTTTCTTTTTTGTTGTTTTGTTTTCTTTTCTTTTTTTTCAGTGCAGCCCAACCTACAGCAAATTTAATCTGAGAAAGTGATAGAAATTAGCTGCTGTGTATCCTGGCGTGTTCCATACAGGTTTGGCCTTGATTTGCATATGTCTACACAACTCCTCTCCAAGAAAGACAGCTCAGCTAAGCTGCTTCAGAAATTAACAGTTCTGCCTTAGAATAACATAGCTAGACCGAACAGTTAGGGGACAATCCCGGACAACGTGCAAGTTACATCACTTGCATCATCTATGGAGTCTAGGGTAGGATGTCTTTTATCCTTATATAAACCTTTAAAAGTGCCCATTTTCATAAACAGGGCCTATGATGACCAGACCAACTCTACATGTCTGTACTGTAGATGTCCAAAATATGTGATATCCCATGTGTGACCTATGACGCTGGCTGGTCTGTGAAGACTGGACACAACATGCTACCCTTCCACTTCCAAATGATACAGAGTGAGGATCATTTCAATGGGGTGGACACTTGATAATACCATGGAAAGAAGCAGGTATACAACAGGTATTAGGCATGCTATTTAAAGGAGCAACCATCACACAGCCCATATATTTAGACAAAAAGAACTAAAAGATTGCTTCCTCAGGCTAAATAACTGCAAGCTTCATCTGCCCAAAGTTAACTAACTAGAGCTTAGCTGAGTCTGAACTATTTGCCATAGGCTGCCTTTATAATCAACGTAGAGAAACTGGCTCTGATGAAGCATGAGGCCAATGCCTACGCAAACTAAAATAGGATAGCCTGGATCGCTGTGAATATGCAGACTGTCAGACTCTGTTCCCTACTCAAGACAGACTCTCCCACTATGCACTCAGCTTTGCCAGTGGAATATGTTCTAAAAGCCAAGAGCTGCATTAGCAGACTCTTGCACTGGGGTTTCTTACGCTCTGAGTGCAACCCCTAAAGAAATGCAACCACAGGACTAGATTCAATTCCTTTTTGATGCTTAGCTATTTGAAGTGGAAGCGCTTTTCCACCCTAGGATATCAAAGTATTTCATAAAATGGCTTAGTATTATTGTGCTGCTTAGGTGACTCAACAGCAGTCATGGTTTCCAGTGCAGATGTAACCAGAAAAGCTTACACTACAGCCAGGCATAAGGCAGCGGGACGTGTCCCAGGCTCACAAGCTGTATTAGGTGCAGAAGTGAGAACAGAATCCTGACATCCTTCATGCCACGCTTCTACCTTAACCACACATGCTTTTCCCTTTCCATACATCATCCTGATGCTCCTAGGAAGGAGATTAATCATTTTGTATCTCATTTTTCCAGTGGGGGTGAGTCAAGCACAGATGACTGAAGTGACTTAGACACGTTCGTAGGACAGTGCCAAGAGGAGAAAGCAGCTTTCATAGTACTTAGAGGCAGGAGTGAGACACCAACTTGTGCAAACCGGAGATTCACTAACTAAGGCCCATGAGGCAACGGAAACTGTTCTGCTATTGCAGAAAGTAGGGAAGGTCAGAAACATTTTATTTATTGGGGAGAAATTTTTCCATCAAACATTCCCTCTAGCTCGAAAATTCCCTCCAGTCCTTAAAAAATATCTACCAGGATATTCAGCAATGAGCCTGGCAAGTATAATTCATTGCTCTACTGCATGCTAAAAATCATAGATTCTAGATACTGATTTTATAGCACAGCACAATTTTCCTCACCCTTGACCCTGTACTAACCTTTCACTGTTTCACAAGGGATAATTATCCATATCATTCCTTCCCTGTCCTTAAGGGACTAATGACCTTATCACCTCTTCTTTGCTAACACATCCTCCTGCTCCTCATATATCCATTCTGTGAGTGGTTAACATAATTAAGTTACCCTCAGAGCAATTGTTCCCAACGCGTACTTAGCTTGAAGTGTGCTGCCTTCGTTTCAGACCTGCAGGAGGGTTTGCCTGCCTCTAATCTTTTCTCCTAGTTCTGTCACTGACTTAGTAAAAGATTATCGAAAGACTAAATCCATACAGATCTTGCCTAGCTGAATTTATCAGCTTCCATCTGAAAGGGGGATCGAGTTTAAGCCCTGCTTAAACCTCTAGCAACCGCCTGTTGAGGGAAGTAAATTGTGGTGGCCTTGCTTCTTCGCTGGTTGATCTGGAGTAGTGTGACCAGCTGTTATAAAGACAGGAAATATTTTTCTCTCTCTCGGTTTCACGGTAAGGTACAAGGAATCCCTGACTTTTTTTTTTTTTTTGAGGAAGAGTGACTGTTAATTGTTTCCAGAGTGAGACATGTCTTTGGAACAGGCCCTGG
>VYZW01050689.1:615-24389 GCA_013401315.1 Balaeniceps rex
TCTAGTTGATGATGTCCCTGCTCACTGCAGGGGGGTTGGACTAGATGACCTCTAAAGGTCCCTTCCAACCCAAAGCATTCTATGATTCTATTCTATGATATAAGTGCTATAGTTAACATTTTGGTGGGCTTAAAGAAACCATGCCCTGAGCAGCTCCAGAAAGGAAAAGGATTATGCCCAAAAAAAGTGAGAACCAGGCAGTACTTGGAGGAGCTAACTGAAGGCATCTACACGTTTGAGGTCCTTGCACAGCTAGGGCTCTCCAGAGAGCAGTTCACAGCACTCAAGCAAAGTGCTGGGCTGCTCTGAACTCCTCTCCAAGCCTCCCTGACAACACAAGGCAGGCTCTGGCACAGAGTTCAGGTAGCTCTTCCTTCAGGCTCCCAAGTTTGATGGTGCAAATACAGTTCTCCCTCTCCACCCTTTGCAAAGAAGGTGCTATGCAATACAGAGCTAAGACAAATACACCCTCCCTGTGCGTTGATTGACATTTAAATGTCAATCCTTGAAACTTTCTCTGTAGATACTGCTCCTGGTATCACTCAGTAGCACAGGCCTGACCCACTTTGAAGGGGTCCAGGATCCATGCCTTTTCTTATTTATCTACTAGGTGCACAACTGATGATCCAGGCTTTATCTTGCTCAGCACATATAGCATCTTGGATCAGCAGGAGTTGCTGCCTTTGCTCCTACACTGCATACTGTCTCCCCATCACCCATCCAGTACCATATTAAATTATTCATGAATGAAATAACAGTTTTCAGCATTAATAATTTACTGCTACACCAAGGGGATGTGTAAGGTAAAATGTAACCGATATGGGAGTCTGAGCTTTGGCAGCTTTTATAATAGTCATTCATCTAGTATTTTCCATCATTAATCCTTGTGCTTTGCTGACTAGAACATTTGCTCAATGACAGGCATATTTCCCCACTGACATGGATCTGGTACATAGGTTCAGTATCTGCAAACAGGAAGCATATTTTTGTTTGTGGAACTTAATTTATTAAAGTGCTGACATCAGATTTTGCAAAGTCTTACTCTCAGGAGAAGTCACACGAACCTAAGTAGGTTTAGTTGCTTAAAAAAAGCCTGCCGACATCAGTACAAGCTAGCAATGATGGGTCCCAGGTATGCATGTAATAATAATGTAATTAATAATAATTAATGATTTATTATCCAGCTTCACAGACAGTCCCTCTACCTTTCTTGTCAGAAAAATGATACAGCCTTTCACTTTGGGGAGACCTGTACTAATTATATTTCCTAAGAGCCTCATCAGAAAGCTCTAATTCACTGTGGCACAGGGGTGTTCACTACGCTCCTCCATTAAGGTAATGGTACATTTGGCATTTCCTTGATCTGATCCCTTTAGCCACCCATGAGATGAAAGTAACAAGATCATGAGCGACATACCTCTGAGTAAATTCTTGAAGACCAGGAAATTCAAGTGTTCATTTCAAAATTAAGCCATTAATTAAAGAAAAAGGTTGCCTCCCCTGTTGCTGCTTCTTCCTCGCAACAAGAAAAACTTAACAAAAAATACACCAATAAACTTAAGCTGCTGCTTCACCTAAGCATCAATGCAAGACAGGCTGCGAAACGTGCAGTTCTCTCTACCTATAACTCATCACCATTGAAAAAAATAAAGCTTGAGCCTGTACTTCCCCAGCAGTAACTCCCACTGTCCAGACTGAGTTCAGCGAGGTACAGAACAAAAGACAGAATTCCCAAATTACTCTCTTGCACCATGTCTACCTCTGCAGTTATACATTAGAGATTTGATTTGCAGATCAACAGAGACACAATGCTTCATCTAACAAGCCGTCTAACTCAGGGTAAACATCAGAGTTGAACTGAACTTCAAGGGAGGTTTTCTATTCTAGGAAATTTTCATCCACGAGACAAAAATTACTACTTAAAAATTTTTTTTTTTTGTGGTTATTTTTAAAGTCATAGTTGGCTGAACTCCAAAACTAATAATTGCTTTGCTCAGAGAATATTCATATATTCTGACAATTCTGAAATTTTTTGGAGTTAAAAAAAAAATTATCAAAGCTTGTTTCAATATGAACTCCCACACAAATGACATTTAAACCTCTTGTTGAAAAATTCTCAGTTGACAGGAAATACAGGAAAACCAGTATTCCCGCTTAAATTCAATGACATGGTGATTTATTTATTTAATCTACCAAGTGAAGACCTCAATATCAGAATGCATTTGAAGACCAGGTTCATAGTTATTGGATCTCTACTTTCTGGTAGCAGCCATATTATTTGGAAAATGTTAAGCAACAAATTGAACACGTTTTTTGTATTGAGATCTGGGCAAAGTCCTAACAAGTTTTATTAACTTGGCATACTGAGTGCTCTCACAGACTTACAACATGCCAGAAAACATGTCATGATTTTCATTCATTTGCTTGCATTTGCAATGATTTGGCTGAGTTTTCCTGCAAAAACAGTGTTCAACCTCCAGCTTGCTCCAGACTCATTCCTGGATGAAAACTCACAAGTTTTCTCATCTCCCTGCCCTTGCCTGTTCATTTTACTGGGTCATCCACAACAGACCACATTCTTCAAAAGCAGAAGACGGAATGAGGAGCCAGAAGCTAATTGCTTTCCAAGACACCTGTACACTAGTACTGGCTTTGCCAGTTGCCTGTTGCATCGTGTTGGTCAAGTCGCCGCTTCAGTTCCCCCATCCTGGGAGCTCACTGGCTGAGGACCTGTCTCTTACAACGCACTTACACAATCAATAGCATAATAGGGCCTTGATATTGATTGGAGCTGCCAGCTGCTACACTTAAGTACATCTTAACAGCAATAATCAGAACAAATAAGACATGCTACATGAGGTTTCCGGTGCAGGGAAGGCATTGTCTGTATTGCGCAGTCTGTCAGCATCAGTGCAGGCAGTAACCAACAGTACTTAGAGGCACAGAAGGAACACATTCATTAAGCAGATCCCACTTGATGCAGTTGCTCTTTTTACTGTAATCACAATTTAATGATATTGAGGCTTTTAGAGCACGTTACTGGGAAGAACAAACAAACAACAAATAATGTGACTGTTCTGAATCTCAGTGGAAAATTGCTGTAGTTTCACAACAAAACTTACAGAATCATAGAATCATAGAATCATTTGTCTGGAAAAGACCTTTAAGATCATCAAGTCCAACCATACCTGTCCAGTACTAAACCATGTTCCTAAGCACCTTGTCAACCCATCTTTTAAATACCTCCAGGGATGGTGACTCGACCACTTCCCTGGGCAGCCTGTTCCAATACTTGACAACCCTTTCCATGGAGAATTTTTTCCTAATATCCAATCTAAACCTCCCCTGGCGCAACTTGAGGCCATTGCCTCTCATCCTATCACTTGCTACTTGGGAGAAGAGACCAACACACATCTCGCTACAACCTCTTTTCAGGTAGTTGTAGACAATAATAAGGTCTCCCCTCAGCCTCCTCTTCTCCAGGCTAAACAACCCCAGATCCCTCAGCCTCTCCTCATAAGATTTGCTCTCCAGACCCTTCACTAGCTTCGTTGCCCTTCTCTGGACACACTCCAGCAACTCAATGTCCTTCTTGTACTGAGGGGCACAAAACTGAACACAGTACTCGAGGTACGGCCTCATCAGTGCCGAGTACAGGGCAAGGATGACTTCCCTCGTCCTACTGGTCACACTACTTCTGATACAAGCCAGGATGCTATTGGCCTTCTTGGCCACCTGGGCACAGTGCTGGCTCATATTCAGTCGGCTGTCGACCAACACCCCCAGATCCCTCTCTGCCAAGCAGCTTTCCAGCCACTCATCCCCAAGCCTGTAGCATTGCATGGGGTTGTTGTGGCCCAAGTGCAGGACCCAGCACTTGGCCTTGTTGAACCTCATACAATTGGTCACAGCCCATTTACCCACCCTGTGCAGGTCCCTCTGTAGAACCTTCCTACCCTCAAGCAGATCAACACTTCCACCCAGCTTAGTGTCATCTGCAAACTTGCTGAGGGTACACTCGATCCCCTCGTCCAGGTCTTTGATAAAGATGTTAAACAGAACTGGCTCCAACACTGAGCCCTGGGGAACACCACTTGTGACTGGCCTCCAACTGGCTTTAACTCCATTCACCACCACACTTTGGGCCTGGCCATCCAAGCAGTTTTTTACCCAGCAAAGAGTATGCCTGTCCAGGCAGCCAGTTTCTCCAGGCACTAATAACACAGTTGGCTCAATTGCACTTCCCTTGCTGCACTTCTGCTGCAGGGTATTCCTCCCCTGGGTGGTAACTCGGTAGTTTCCTGTTGATCCTTACCTACATCACTCTGCAGGTTTCCTACTGGTGCAGCCAGACACAGACATTTTGCAAAAAAAATGTACACCTTTGCTTAAAGACATGTTAAGGGGGTCAGACTTTTAGAGAGCCTGTGATGCAGAGAGCTTATAACTAAATAATGCTTTTTTTTCTGCAAACTTTTTCCCAGGGAGGGAAAGCTAATGTACCTATTGCTTAACACACATAAACAACAAACCAACAACCTACGTGGAGGAACGTGCACTTAGCTAACTGAGAACTAAGTAATGAAATAGAGACCTGGACCCCAATTCAATCATACACTTAAGCTTGACAATATCAGCACTTACACCCACAATTTCTTCTTTGACTGGCATATTAAATCAAGTTGAAAATTGCTTCCTAAACATAACATGCTTAAATAATCAAGACAATCTTAATGTTAGGGACAGGCTATTTCTTTCTGGTTCTAGCTAAACAATTCCCATTTTGCACAGTCAAGTTTTCTCAAGGCTTGTGATTCAATCTTTTGGTTAATGCATACAGAAGCATGACCAAGGAAAAATATTAACCCATATTTGCACTAAGGCCTTGCTACAATATTCTCAGCCATGGTATGCTGCTCCTAGGATGCTTTAGCCACGCTGCAGACCCACGCGTCCTCAGGATGTGTATTCCAGCCCTTAAATGGCTAGTACAAGCACCTGGGACTTGATATCCACACCAGAGCTCAGTACTGGCTAGCTACCCAGGCACTAGAAATGAGTTTTCCAGAGCAGATTAAATTCACTTTTGAATAAAGAGGATCAGGGGAATCTGTGAAACCAAACAAACTGTTGTGCAGATGTAGGAACACACAAACCTCACCAATGTGGTGTTAATGCAGATGCCAGAGTCCCCTTATGCACATGGTTGGTAAGGCTGGCATACCCACACTGGAAGCCAAGCTGAAATTCCCAAGTTGATACACCATCTCTTCCCAAATAGTGAGTTTAAAACAAATTTGGACAATTCTATATGAGCTCAGAGATGTCTATACAGAAAACAAGGGAGAACTGGTATATTGAGACATCAGGTAGCTTAGTGGGCCTATGGCAGATGCTCCAGAAAAATACATCAAGTCCCTCAGAAAGAAACCACAATTAGCTACGGTGTTTAAGGGATGGTTTCCCAATATCGCTAGTGCCAAGCCCATGTGGTGCTGCAAAGGTATGTATCAGCACAAACAACAGAGCAGGCAAATGCATTACAAAATGTTGCAAGCAGCTGATAAAGAAAGATTTTGTGAAGACGCATCACAGCATTATGGTCACACATCCTTTTGTTTGTCAACATGGCTGTATTCTTAGGAATGCTCCTTTTTTCCTGCTAGGTGCTCACAGCTTACAAACACCTACCTGACAGCTGCACCAGAGGCCAGCCCTTACTCAGATTTGTCCTCTTAACCCTTGTTTAAGGGGAAATAGCTTCCTCGAGTTACTTGCTAGGGGCTGTAGATTCTGCATTAACTGAGTGGACCCTTTGAGGCTGTGCAAAACCTCTGCCTCAGAAAGGATCTGACTTACCTCGAGAAACATGCCACAGCTTGATCTACACACATTTATCCTTCCTGTATCTTTGCACCTCTTCAACTTTAAGCCTTTCTTAACTTAATTCCTTTGGGAAACATTAATTCATTTATATTTTTGACCAGTTTCTCCTGCCTGCCTCCCCCCTCACCAGCCATGGAAGATGTTATACCTCTCAGCTGACAGTCTGTAGAACAAAGGTGTATGCAGCCCTGCTGCGTGATCCAAAGGAGTCTCTGGGATCCATCTATCTTTAATAATGCAGAAGAATAATCTCCTCACAGTGCAAAAAAACCCCCAGATATACAGTTTTTAAAAAGTATTATAATTTAATTCTCTCCGCTTAAAAGAAGAATTAGAAAAGGAGATGATCTTCCAGAATTCACTCCCACATGAATCTAAAGCTCTGGGATGCTGCAATATGCACCTAAAAGGGATATTTGAAAGATAAGGAAATAAATTCTGCCATCAGCCAACGGAGACAGACTCTAGGAACCATTAAAACGTTCGTCAATCCATTCTGCAAATAGACACCCTGTACTGACAGTTCTCTTCATCAAGCACATTTCAGAAATAATAAACTGGTAAAATACCAGATAGTATGTAAAGTGAATTGATCATGATGTCTGAATGCCAATATAGGAAGCAAATAACCTGAAGTAGAAGAGGTTTTTAATCCCTCAGGAAAGTCATAACATCATCCGTAACTGGAATTGAAGTGAGAAGAACAGAAAGTAAAATAAAGTCAATTTTAGGTGCATATATTTAGCAGATGTAATTTTAGGTACATATATTTAGCATATGGGACAATTAATCTTCAGAATCAGCACAGAGAAACAGTTTGGGTGGGGTTATAGTTTTGCATGGTCCTAAGCACTGTTGTTCCATGAGCAAGGCAGCCACCAGAAAAGCTTCAGACAGCTACAGCAGGACAATGACGGCTACTCCTTGCTGGATGCTTGTGTGGGAGACCGAGTATGTGACTGACCAGAACAGCCTCGCACCTGCAAAACAATTTCAGTTGCAGTTTGTGATAATCTCACCACAACTGAGACTGGTTAAGTGCCTCACTAAGTCCTATATCCCCTAAAACTGTAAGCTGTCCTCATACAGATGATGAACTATTTACCTTCTGCTTTTCCTAGTTATCCCCCATTCAGCTTCATTCATTTCCCTGGGGACACAGCTACCCACTTCTAGAATTACCATGATCAATCCCAGCCTGAGGGACTGCTGACGACTGGATACCTGCAGTGTGTGATGAGGTGTGATCGAGCACCCTACAAAATGCACCATAAACTCTGTCTGAAAGAGTTCCGCCTAATTAGATGAGAGGATTAGGTGCTGGGGGGAAATCTCAAGCAGAGAGAGGTTAAAGTAGCTTGCTCAGGCTTATGCAACAGAGCTAAACAGGGTAGATTCTGCCCAATTCACTTTTAGTTTCACTTCTCATCTGCTGGGTCAGAGAAACATTTCTTGATAAAAGGTTCCTTTAAAATTGTTTTAGTATAAAGACTAAACTAGGGACAAGAGAGACAGCTGGAGCTCTGATACCTTATCTGAGCTGACAATCTGACCTGTTCATCTCCTGTAGCATGGATAACCAGTTTTTCCCACATCAAAATGTGTTGGCAGTTAATAGCAGCAACTCTTTTTTTGTTAATTAAGAATGAAGTGTTGCACAGATCACAATTATTTTGGGAAAATGTCTATGATAATTCAGCATATGAACAGACAGAATATTTTATCATCCTTTTAAGAAAAAATACAGCTAGTGTTCTTGGAGAAAACTCTCTATCTTCTAAGATTTTAAAAGCAAAGAAAGAGAAGATCAGATTCAACAACTGTATGGTATTTTAGGAGAGTTGAGTAAAAGGACTTTTTTTTGTTAATTCATTAAAATCTGCCCTGTGACCCTATCTCAGTACACCAAGGCCTGAAGTGCAGAGGTAGTGTACTAATTGGGTTGTGTGTGCAGCATATGCTTTTTAATGAATCGATGATGCACATATTTCACTGCAGCCAGAGCAGGAGTGTGCTACTTCAATGCATTTTGCCATTTTTTCTTTTAACATCTTCTAGATATCTACAAAAGTACGGAACAAGGTCCTACATTTGCCAGAGGACAATATAGGTGCAACTTCTCTTGCATTTCATGTTTCTGTTAAGGGTTTGATCTTCTAGAAAATCTGACAGTTGCATGAACATGGCCTCATCCCTCTCAACCCACCTCAGCACAGATTCACCCTGCTCACCGCAGCGTTGAACTCCAGCTAGCTGAAATGAATACCTCTCTGTTCTTCTGCTTAATCCCCAAAGGGCAGCAGCCAGGTCAAGACAAACAGGCACTCCCCCCTCCCCACTACTATTTTTTTTTCATATGACCTTTAAAAGCAAACCAACATGACACAATGCACACACAGAGCAAACTCTGAAAACACACACACACAAGCTGAGCCCACACTCCCCACTCCAAGCCCCAACATACAAGGACCAGATCTCCCTCTGGAGCTTCTCAGACCACTTGTATAACAACAAGCCCCCTCAGGCTGCCAGACAGATGCTCTTATCTGCTCTAACTCCCCCAGGAAAGGAGAACCACTAAAATAAGGACTAGATTGCCAAAAAGCCAACCTGAAAAAAGAAGGGAAGGTCTTCTCTGGAACGTGCTCACATATCTAACACTGGTGACAGAACTGTCTGGATATCTCCATTTAGTCTATGCTACTAATGACTCCAGCAATATATTTATAGCATTATAACTCAGACAGCTTCCTTAAACTCTGTGCATGAATCTATAGATTATACAATTCTAGATGTTTGTAATAGTAGATTACCTTTTTATTCCCCTAGCTCTAATTCTTGAGGTGAAGAGTTGTTACAAAAATCACTTACAAACTGATCCAGATTCATCAACAATTTGCATTTGCTAATGATGTTTAACAGACTACAGTGACTGCTGTCCAGAATACTTCTAAGAGGCAAAACAAACATCTAAATTATAACTTTCTAACATCTGCTTCCTCTAGGGGAGGATTTGTATGAGGTTTGACAGATGCGAGAGCTCCAAAGAATGGCTGTTACAAATGAGCCAGCTAGCAGAGTCTTGGAAAATGCAGCCAATCTCAGCTTATTGAAATGAGCTCCAACCCGAGGCAGAAATAACACGCAGCTGTTCCTTCTGACTGCTGTTCAGGAGAGAGATGGTATCTCGTGATGGTATTAATAGATATCTTTTACTCTGTATACCACCTGGAAAATGGGAGCCCACCATTTCATCTCATTTGATGTTATTTATAGCATATTAAATAAAAAAACCAAGAGAGGCAGTGCAGCAATGACAGTGCTGAATAAAACAGTCAACAACTAGCAAAGTCCGTACATTAACTTTTCACTCAAAACATGAATTCGAGCACACTGCAGTGGGAGCTTTTAGGGTCATTCCATCTTCAGAGAAGTGAATGACAATTCTGTGAATAATTCTTACTACAACGTACTGTGTATTTTATTTACGTACTGTGTATTTTATTTACTAAGCCCAATACAAAAAAAATTGAATGTAACATACCAGCAATCCCTTTTAACAGAAATTTCAAATCTGCCTCTACACCCTATTCCCAAGACACCCCTTTGACTCAAGAAATAGCTCCGTTCTAGAGAAACTGAAAGAAAGAGGAAATTCTACGCTTACAACAAGTCCTGCAAAAAAGGAGGAACACCACAAATTCTACGTCTTTTTTAAATTTGTTGAGGTGGGGGTTTGGGGTTTTTTTGTTTGTTTTGACAGAACTAGTGAAAAAGTGTAACAGGGTCCTGTTGGCCATCCTGCCAAACAAATACCACGATCAGAAACAACAGTGCAGTAAGGCTTACAGTTGGGAAAGAACTGAAGAGCAGATACTTTTTACGGCCAAAGAAGCACCATGAAACCAGTGAAAGCCTACTGCCATGGACTGGTGGCCTTAATGCTGCACAGAATCCCCTCTCAAACGTGTGCGGTTTCTTTACTGTTTTGGGCCTGGTCCAGCGCCCATAGGAGGACCAGCAGCTGGGACTTGGGCTGAGCTCTGCAGGAGTATGTCTCCAGGGCCAGCTGTTGACTCCTTTTCTGGAAGAGGTGGACAGGGGTTGGGCAAATCTGTTCTACCAGTTTCTTATCAAAAGGCAAGCAGAGTTAACTTTCTCAGGCAGCAGGAGCGAGGGTGTACTGGCTGTGTGTTGAGCTATACGTTTTAACACTGCTGCTGATCAGGGGAATGGATGTTTGACTACATAGCTGGTTTTCCCCTGTGTAAGAGAGCCTACCCATACAATTGTTTCCATTCAGTTTTGGATCAAGCTGTGCGCAGGCTGTCCACATCACACGCAGGGTATAAAACCACAACCACATCTGTTTCTCATACGGTGATTCCACACAGCTCTGCACCCTTCTGGCCTCGCAGTCCATAATCCCTATTAAATTCTGCCCGTATCTGACAACATAAATTCTCATTAGCATCTTGTGCTTTCCCTTCTGAGATCTCATAGGGAATAACATACATTACTTGCCCAGCCTCTGGCACACAGAGAAACAAAGGCCAACTATCCTGCAAAAGGGAACGTCAGCACAACTTGCAGAACACGATGGCTACGAGCAGTGAATAACTTCCATGAGTGCCCAAACTGACTTATTGGCTGCCAAACCGAACAAAAGTTTGATGGGCTTACAGCACCGTGGAGCACGCTAGGCAATGCTGCTGCCGTTGTTCCAGTATGTGTTGGGAAAAACGTGGTACCCACAGAAACACATCTGTACTGCCTACCACCTAGCCAGGATAGGGTATATAATTTGCAGCTATTTGGAATAGTACGGTATCTGTTTTGAATTTCTTGGTTTTGCTCAGTTTCCTTTAAGATACCTTTACCAAAGCAGCTCAAAATGAAGGATAAATATTTAACCCCCTTGCTTCAGAGATGCACTAACACAGAGGAACAAAATTTTAATGCAGATAAACATGTTATGTTGTAATGCTCACACTGTTACACAAGAGGCACTCAACATACAATTCATGTGCCAAGACTGAGGTTTATTATCACGTATCCACAATGAAGTTCCAGGCGATGTGCAGCAATACACAAGATCTGAATAAATAGCACACACATTATACAGCTGACACAGTCCTTCAGGATATATAGTCAAGTTGCCTAAACGCTTTATCATTAAAGCTCCCTTTCCAATCACTTACAATTTACAACCTTGAGCTGTTAAGGCAGAAAACCAACAGCTCACTGTGTGAACCATGTCCAGCTCGCACTGCTCACCATTAGGATTAAGACCTTTGACTCAAAGGCTATATGCTACCTGCTGAATAGAGTAACTGATCTTTACTACCACCAGATAGCAGCCCTCATATACGGGGAGGCTTGTCAAGTCATGGTGCCTTATAGCCTTCCTAAAGAAGCAGTGTCATGGTTTAACCCCAGCTGGCAACTAAGCCCCACACAGCTGCTCGCTCACTCTCCCCTGGTGGGATGGGGGGGAGAATTGGAATCGTCAAAGTGAGAAAACTCGTGGGTTGAGTTAAAGACAGTTTAATAGATAAAGCAAAAGCTGCATGTGCAAGCGAAGCAAAACAAGGAATTCATTCACTACTTCCCATCAGCAGGCAGGTCTTCAGCCATCTCCAGGAAAACAGGGCTCCATCAGACGTAACTTGAGAAGACAAAATGCCATCACTCTGAACGTCCCCCCTTCCTTCTTCTTTCCCCAGCTTTTTATTGCTGAGCATGACGTCATATGGTGTGGAATATCCCTGTGGTCAGTTGGGGTCAGCTGTCCCAGCTGTGCTCCCTCCCAACTTCTTGTGCGCCCCCAGGCTACTCGCTGGTGGGGTGGGGTGAGAAGCAGAAAAGGCCTTGACTCTGTGTAAGCACTGCTCAGCAATAACTAAGACATCCCTGTATTATCAACACTGTTTTCATCACAAATCCAAAACATAGCTCCATACTAGCTACTATGAAGAAAATTAACTCTATCCCAGTCAAAACCAGAACAAGCAGTCATAAGAGTGGTCCAAAAAAGTAAAAGTACTTTCTCTTAGACTATCTTATCCCTCAGAAATTATTAAGCGTTCACTGAGAAAATTAAGGGCAGAACATGTTATTGTCCAAGATGCTCGCAGACAGCAGGTTGCAAGCAGGTGCAGACAGCACCTGCAGATAAAGTTTTATTTTTCCAAGGTACTCCAAGAACTTCCCTTTTACTATATACCATGGTAACCTTTCCCCAAAAGAAAGGCTTTGTACACTTGTTACTGGAACTGAAATCACCCATGATCAAGGCAGCAATTCAGAAGTGAAGCCCTTGCTGCAGAAGAGAACTACTTCCAAAAGTCAGCATTTTACAGCTACTTTAAGGGGTAATGGACTTCCTAAACCCAAAATTAAACTCCTAAATTCATACTTGAGCAGCTGTAAAGTTTTCTAGAGGAATGATTATCAGCACATCCCTGGGGAAATCATCTCCAAGTAACAAAGCACAGAAATCTACAGATTGAGTAGAGGCAACCCCTCCATTATCTATGTTCTAGTAGAAAGCTGTTGTCCCTTTAATGGACCAGCCAGTGAGAGGCAGATTCATATGGAGCTGATTCTGAATTGGGAACGTATGAGTGAGAAGGTTACAAAGATCATATCAATCTCAGGGAAATGTCGGACTTCCACAGTCAGCATGGACTTCAATGACAGATGGTTTTCTTGCAGCATGAACATTTCTGAAGTACAGAGTCACTGCTCCTCCTTCATCTAGTCCACCAAAAAGCAAAATTTTCCTTTGGGAAGAAGAGTTTAATGTCTGAGCAAAAGATACTGGACCTCTCATGTTTCCCACCCCCCCAAAGTATAGCAAAATGAAGGAATTAACAAGAAGATGAGGAACAGCAGCATCCTAGGGTCTGGTTCCCAGTCCTACAGCCTGTTCTCAGATGCAAGAAGCAGAAGCCCTCTGCGGCAATATATAAGCAGCCATATGCTGCCAGCAGCTTTTTATCTTTCAATGATTCTATAAATGAGAGGAAAACAAGAATTTAGCAGTAACTGAAAATGGATTTTTTCTTTCCTGACCACAGTCATGCAATCTGTAGGATGGACAATTCTTCCTACCTGCATTTAGAACCAACACCACTTCATCAAAAAGTTTGATAAGAAAGAAAACCTTCCTGGATCAAATTTTTTTCCCCATTCAGTTTGATATAAACAGCAACATCAAAGTACTCCTTAATGATGTTACCTAGAGACAATGCAGTACACTGAACATACAGCAGCTTCTACTGCATGATGAACTGGAAAAAGACAGACACTACAATACAATAAAATCAGGAGAGGAATCACTTCCAAAACACTGTAATAGGACAGAAAAGGGAGAAGCTGCTGAGAGCGATTGATTAATATTAGTGCTGAGTAACTGGGAAGATCTTGAAAACGTTATGTGAAGATGTTGAACTATATCACTTCTCAGGTCATGTACAAGGAGAAATGAATCTAATAATTCAGAATATATTTGCCTTGGGTTGGTGATGGTTTCACATCCAGAGATACAAGCCTCAGGAGGATCTGAGAGTTTTGCTCTGTAGTTTTAATCAGTGGCTGGGAAACTGCTCAGGTGTCCTCTGCTCAGCGATTAAAGGATCAGCAGAGCAGGGCAGCAGCTTTCAACCTCTAAAAAGTTCTGAATTTGTGTTTGTACATGCTGAGCTTTTAGGGCTGTCCAAGCAGGAGATCATTTGAATAGGATTTTCAAAGGCACTCAGAACATACCTAGCCCCTTTCCATATCATAAAGTAAATGAAAACCACACATTTTCTGAAATTAAATCTTGATCCTCCAATAAGCCCAATGAGAGAACAGACCTTTTCACCAATGCATGGTTTATGGAGGGGCCAGGGCTTAGTGGGTAAAGCCCGAGGCCCAGGGAGTTCTGAGAAAGATTTTTCATTATCTGCAGGGCCTAGAGAGGAGAAATAGGAGTGTCAGAATTTCACCAGCAATCTCTGACACGAAGTACTACATAAAACAATTTCCTGAATGCTCAAACTTGAAAATAGTCTTAAATTAATGAGTGACTGGATTAGATACTGGATTATCAAGTATTTTAAATCCAGTTTTGAAAGAAAGATTTATCCTGCGTTTGAAATGCATCTTGAGTGAGTCACCTCTGTTTTGTTGAAACCATACTAATAATGCCCATAATTACTTGACATAGCTTAATTTTCTATATGGCTCGCGTGCTTTTCAACACAGGAACTGCCAGAATACATTAAGCCTGTTCTACACTCATCCAGTGTCTTGAACCTGGCCACAGCAACGCAGGCTGCTTTTAGGTGAAGCACAAAAACAACATGATTGACAACACAGAATAATCCATTTATGGGGGATGCATCTCTGCAGTGCTTTCAGCTAGCCTACCTCCCAAAGCTTCTCCCCTCTACAGTTATGAACAGTCTTACAGATAGTCATTTTCTCATTATCCATAAAGCTACCTCGGCTTTACCGCCCACAGTGCCTAGCACGTTAGTGGTTCACCTGCAAACGCACACTCCGTGTTTCCATCATGCCTGCCCAATTTCAAAGATCTTAATCTTCTGATCTGTTTTCTTCCTAGACCTGTGATTTTTGCCTGACAGGCAGACTTGAATTTTATTTTCTTTTTTAAATGTAAATCTAATTAGGCAGTGGCAGCTCAAACCAATCAACTGGTATCTCTTCAGCTAAGTATGTTAACCATGAAGCTCTCCTCCTATTCTTAAGTTCTGTCAACCCTTTACACCATTTTAAGAGCTTGATGCTATCTGGAAATCCTTCTAAATGTACATTCTCAAGCTAAATTAAGGTAGAAGGTTTCTACCTGGGCGCTCAAATTACTTTAATGCTTATTACTTTATATCAGCTCTAGTTTCTGTCACTGTTATTCAGCCATTCTCTGGAAAAGTTCACTGAACTTCCTTCAGAGCCATGTTTCTGTTGGAGGTAAACACACACAAATACCTGGAAGCAGTAAGCCTGCTTCAGTGCTAATGCTCTCCTTGCCAATTTGGGGTAATGACAGCTAGCAGGCAAAGCATCTGAGATACTGAAGGAGAGGACAGGCACAGCCCCATGGGTGATGAGACCAGCAGGCACCTCAAGCAGTGCCACTCTCCCTCCCCTGACACATCAGGCCAGATCTTGCGGCAAGAAGGTTGAACATACAGGCTCACAAGGTGGGCCACACACCACATCTGGTAGAGCCTCTCTGCCTTCAGAGGAGATAGGGAGATACTGCATCACTGCACTGCACAGAGCAATGTGGGTTGTCAGCGTTATAGCAAATAAAGGCAGTGATGCGAAGCATAGAGAAAAGAAATAAAACCTTTTTACCCTATCCTGTAACTCCACATGTGGCAGAGTACAAGACTGATGGTTGAAGTTCTACAGTTTAGACTAGAAATACAGTAGCAACCAATGGTGTGGGGACACAACTACGAGAACAGCAAGCCTAGGCATCTAGTGGGTTCTCTAGCACATTAGCTTCTTCCACAAAAAGCACGTCTTCAAGAAAAAAAGAACTTGTGATCAAATTAGAAACAATGGTGAGCTTTTATGGTTGCTGTTATTACCATATTTTACATAATGCTGGAGTAACTGGTCCCTAGTGATCTAGAACAGACATGCATGAAACTGGAAGGCTAAAAACTAATGCAAAGCAAGACCCAGATGCACATTATTCCAGACTGAGCCTTGCTAGCAGTAGTCACCTACTTGCAAGTCTGTAAGGCTTTCAGACTTGCTGCACCTCCATTCTGCCTGCTTGTGCAAGGACCCTGTGGGATCCCAGGTGGCCACTCAGCCAGGCTACCAGCTTGCCGCAGCCCTGACTCCCTGCCTAGCCCCAGCAATGGAAGATCTGCACTTCCAGCCCTTCTGGGCCAGGAGCATACGCATGCATGCACACATTTTCCCCAGGAAGAGAAAAGGGATAGTTTAATCTTCCTTAAAAAAAAAAAAAGGTAGGGGACATACTTCTGAAGAGGCAAAAGCCACAAGAAGATACTGCATGGATACTTCTGGTGAAAATTTTTTATAACGTTCAGAGCTGTGGCTCCCAGCTCTGCATCATTCCTGCATGATTAAAGAAATGCATCACTGAGCTTGTGTGCTATTTGGTTAACACTAGATCCACAGCACAGGAGTTGAAATTAGACTCGTAGTTTGAGGAGAGAAGAAAAATAATAATTTTGTAAGCTAAAGTTATGCCAGCCATCCAAAGCTGTTAAGCACTGTGGATCTCCAAAGTAGTGCTTTTGGCACCAATGCAAATAAATGTAAACTGAGTAAAGACTATATGAAAACAGCATGATGAAATTTAAATGCCAGTAAATAATGGTTTTGCTCGACAGGAATTTAATTTAGGAGATACTGTTTTAAATTACCAACTACTGTAGCATTTGCAACCAGACAAAGATGATAATTCATGGGCATTATTATTCATGGACCAGGATATATTTCTAAGTATAAATAAAAAAAAAAAATTGACATTTTGCTATTACAGAGAACCTGCTATCACCATGTAATCATCAAAATAATACACAAAGTAGCATATATCAAGTGCATGATATATCAAGTGCGGAGTGTTATCTTTAGCAATGTAAGTTGAGAATGAGCCACAAAAGCCTGAAGTTATAGACATAATCTACATGACGGTAATAAATGCTTCCTACTGTACAGTTGCATATTCTTGATAGACCACACATTGTGGAAGATGATTTTTTTAATCCGAATAAGAGGTTTCAACCTTTCCACCTGCAAAGCAGTGCGCTCTGATAGCAGCCCTTGGAAGGATGGACAAGCATCGGTTAAATGAAAACAGTGCTTCCAAGAGGAAAAGAGCACAAAAATATTTCTATTCAAGTAGTTCATATGTGGCTTAAGGAATAAAATTATACTAGGAAAAAACATCCCAAAACAACAACAGATGAGGCCTGAGACTTTGCACTGCCCGGAACAAGAAAGGTGGTGGTCCACCCCTGACCCCACTGCCCCTCTCCCACTGGACTGGCACCGTGACTTGAAATATGCTTCCAGCGGACTTGGGTCACTGATGGCACTTCCTCCATACCCACGCCACAACGCTTTGAGGTATACCTCTGCCTGTTGAGAGGGGCTTTGCACGCATGCTGATGGAACAGGCCAGTTCTCTGTCTGTCTCCAAGCCACCATCAGTCACGGGGCTTCTCTAGAGGAGTGAGGACAGAGGAAGACAGGCTACTGTGGTTCCCAAATGCTTGGGGTCCTGGATGCAGATGCCTACAGCTGGAAATGTTGGGTCAGCACCCTCACAACACTTACTATCCTTCAGCTCAATTTGCTTTGATTTCAAACCAGATCTTCTGTACTAGAGACATTCCCATTGCTAAAGCAAGTCAATCCTCCACATTTTTCACCAGCAAAATCTTCAGTCCTTGTGTGGCCAGCTTTCGCTATGTAGGCTGCCCCCCAAAAGACCAGCATTAACAATGCTCTCTGCAGTACAGGCAGGAGTGGCTGTCTGGCTATAACCGTTAAGAGAGCTTTGCAGCTTTTTACTGTTTTGTGTGTCACAGCTTTCCTTTCCCCCCATCACATTAATAATGCACTCATTGCTGTTCTTTTCCTGTTTTATCTGCATATGATAACTTCTTCAAGCTGAAAGCTACTCCTGTAATCACAATATTTCATCCACACTCACCCTGTAATGTCTCATTTGCACTAGTGTAGAAATGTGGCAATGTGTTGCCTAGTGACCAGAAGCATTCCCTTCCACCCTTTTCTCCCACAAGCGAGGCTTTTGCCATGGCAAATAAGTGAGTATTTTAATGTTATGGAATTAAGTTTTATTAGATGTCAGCTTCCTAATAACGTTGGAGAGATCTATAAAATAGAACTCCACACATCTGCTTGCCAAATGGCTTTCTAAGCCTCCTAATGTTTCCATTTATGCAATACAATCCTATTTTATATGGCATTTTACAGCTCTAGGAAAAACACTTTTAGTCAAAACACATTCTAATACATATATTTGGCTTACACGAATACATACAGGAGACTGTCCCGTGTCTATCCAAAGGATTTGCTCTCTTTTCTTACTCTAATCCTAAACAGTCATGGTGTGTATTTCACCTGTATCTTAATTGCCCTTCCATTACACAGTTAATACAAATTGCAGGAATTACTGAGTGGAATTCTTTCACTTGTGATCTGCAGGCAATGATAGTAGTCCCTTTGGCTTTAAAAATTTGTGTGTCAGATGAAAACAGAGAGAATGTGGGATGATGCAGAGCAGGAAGTCAGCTGCAGTGCTGCCAACAGCCAGCTCACAAATCTCAGGTCTGGTTCCAAGAATACACACAGCAGGCTTAAAAATCAAGGATTTTAAATATTAAAAAAGTGATGGGGTGCTTGTTTGTTTTAGTTGTCTCCTGTTTTTTTTCATGCTTCACTCATCACTTCTTTCTTCCATCAGTAGATAGGAAGAGGGCAACAGTTAGAAACATGCCATGACACATTTTCAAAAGAAAGCTGCCAGTCTCACATAAAATTCCAGTTTCTGGAGTCTTCGAGTGTGGTGGGTTGACCCTGGCTGGATGCCAGGTGCCCACCAAAGCTGCTCTATCACTCCCCTCCCTCAGCTGGACAGGGGAGAGAAAATATAATGAAAGGCTTGTGGGTCAAGATAAGGACAGGGAGATCACTCAGCAATTACTGTCATGGGCAAAACAGACTTGACTAGGGGAAATTAGTTCAATATATTACTGATCAAATCAGAGTAGGGTAATGAGAAATAAAACCTAAATCTTAAAACACCTTCCCCCCACCCCTCCCTTCTCCCTGGGCTTAACTTTACTCCAAAATTCTCTCCCTCCTCCCTCCCCAGCAGCACAGGGAGATGGGGAATGGGGGTCGCAGTCAGTTCATCACGTCATCTCTGCTGCTCCTTCCTCCTCAGGGGGAGGACTCCTCACACGCTTCCCCTGCTCCAGCGTGGAGTCCCTCCCACAGGAGACAGTCCTCCATGAACTTCTCCAACATGAGTCCTTCCTGCAGGCTGCAGTGTTTCATGAACTGCTCCAGCATGGGTCCCTTCCACAGGGTGCAGTCCTTCAGGAAGAAGTCCTGCCAGCAAACCTGCTCCAGCGTGGGCTCCTCTCTCCACAGGTCCTTCCAGGAACCTGCTCCAGCGCAGGCTTCCCATAGGGTCACAGCCTCCTTTGGGCATCCACCTGCTCCAGCATGGGGTCCTACATGAGCTGCAGGTGGGTATCTGCTCCAGCACCTGGAACACCTCCTCCCCCTCCTTTTTCACTGACCTTGGTGTCTGCAGAGTTGACATTCTCACTCCTCTCTCTGGCTGCAGTTGTGCAGCTTTTTTCCCCCCTTCTTAAATAAGTTATCCCAGAGGTGCTACCACTGTCTCTGATTGGCTCGGCCTTGGCCAGCAGCAGGTCCATCTTGGAGCCAGCTGGCATTGGCTCTATCAGACACAGGGGAAGTGTCTTGCAGTGTCTCACAGAAGCCACCCCTGTAGCCCCCCTGTTACCAAAAACTTGCCATGCAAACCCAATATATTGAGAAAAAAAAAGTACTGCAAAATTCAGTCAATTCACCTGCAGACATTGCAGTAAAATTCTCCTGACATCCAGATATAACAACTTTTCTGTGGTACCATATGATACTGCACCATCTCAAACCTTCTTGGAGGGAGATACCATCCTTCAGATGACCCTCTACTCTGCCTCCCTTGAAACACTGCGTTGACATCTCTGAAGCAACCAACCACCAGCATCCAGAAGCTTCATCCGTAACAAGGACCAAAAAGAGATGTCAAAAACATCCCCTGGCAATGATGACTCAAGTTCACAAAGTAAATTCTGGCATTTTCCTGTGCTCTCTGGAGCAGATTCAAATATTGATTTAAACATGGCTGCATGAGATATTCTCAGGCAAAATGAGCAGGAGATTAAATGTGCAAAGAACAAAGCAAAAGTTCTGTAAGAGGACCCAAGAGAAATTACAGGCCCCTTCACACACCATGTTGTCTAATGTTAAGAGCATTAAAGTCCTTGAATGTTGCCGTAGACAAATGCTCTCTCTTGTGGAAAAGAAATATCACCTCTCTTGTAAGGAAGCAAGAGAACAGCCTAAATGAAAAAAGAAGTGGAAAAAATCCAACCTTTGGGATTTGGTTATGAAGTTATATTTACTCCAGCCCTTTCTAAACAGGGGTTTGGTTTAACATTTTAAAAGGCTCTAATTCCCAGTTTCATAAGTGACTTTTATTTTTTAATATAACTGGCTTCTATTCAGTTGAGCATATCCGAAAAGTACACAGTTAAGTAGAAACCATATAAATATCATTCAGCTTCCAGCAAGCCTTGCTGCAGCTGGCAAGGGTAACAACCACAGTTCAGCTTGGAACAGCCAAGAAGAAGGACGTCAAAGGTGTAAGTGAATTAAGTGAGAAATTTCAAAGAGGGCGATGGAGGGCTTCGCTGGACATTATTAGAGTACAGGCAAAAAGGAAGGACCTTCAGACAGCCTGGAGGACTATGTGTAGCTCAAGTACATAGGAAAAGCCACCAACTGATGTGCCTTAGGCTGTGAGCAAGAAAGCTTTCCTGCTGTTAGATTTCATTCTTGCTAAGGGAATTTGGAATTTGTCCAGACCTTTATAAATGATCAAGACTCTTCCAGATAGAGAGAGGATGAGGGATGGAACCGTTGAGCTACATTTCTACCTTCTGAACTGGCTATAGCAGTGATAGCTGGCATGAAATTTTGTTATGGGTTGCACATTTATGATCTCAGATTTTAATAAAAAGTGATGGAAAATATTCTTTATCGAGCCTTGCTTGGGTTTTATTTATGAACACCAAGGGCCCAGGTTCACAAAGTGAATTAGGGATTATGGTTCTTTTTGGCCATAAGCAGCTCCTTATGTCACTGAGTAAACAGGGAGGGAGGAGAAGACATGCTGATGCAAGCTATCAAACACATACCATCAAGTTTGCTTCTTACTTGCAGCCTGCTTCCATCTCTATCCCCATTTTGCCTTCTGTCCTGTCTAGGATCCTCAGATGGCTGCTTTGAGCAATACATGTGCTTCCTTTAAAAAGAAACTGAAACCAGGTCCTGGTGCTCTTATACTGACCAAGGAACATAACTTTGTTTCCTGCCTGCTCCATCCGGCATCTGAAGGCTGGCATCTGAAATGTGGCCAACTCAGTCGGAAAGTCAATGAACGCAGAGAACTTGGCAGACATTATATGTATGGATATACAATAGAATAACTACCCACCCTGTACCAGAGCTCCACGCATGCCAGGGATCATGCCTTTCTAATTCAGGGCCCGGAGACTACAGCCCAAGAGTCATTTGGTTGGGAAATGGGAGTAGGTTATTACTCTTGAGAAACACAAGCAAGTCCAATTCCATCTGCGCTGCTGCCTCTACACCACATGCATTAGTTCACTAGATACAGACTCCTATGTCACCTAAGGCAAACTGGCATTAGCTGCCTCACATCTGTGCAGCTGAAACAGCATCTGTAAAGTGCTCTGTACAAATGCACTGTGGCCTGTAGGAAAGCAGAGAATAGACACGCTGAGGGCTCTTCTCGGTCTACCACATTGCTGCTTGTGGGAGCAGGAATCTTCCCAGCCCTGTTTCCTCCTCCTGAAGCACTTATAAAATGATGGGCTGCTTTACCAGCGAAGAAACAGAAATAAAGCTCTGAGCTTCTGGCTTTAGAGTTGTGTGTACCCCCAAGTTCTCCCTTACATTGAACCTCTCCTTTCACTGTGGCCCTGCACAGCCACAGTCTCGAGACCTCTCAACCCTCTATGGACTGCCCCACATTGCTACATTGCCCAAGTGCTTTACATATTTTTAAAAACATCACCACATTATGTCAGTTCAAAACCCACTAAATCAATCTCAAAAAGAGAGAATTAAAGGAATTACCTGAAAACATAGCAAAGAAATGAAACTTCGGTTTCTGGTTGCTGTCCGTCATATTTTTAAGCATATAATTTGCATTACGGATAACAAAGCTCTTGGGAAGTTCTAAGACTTGGAAGTCAGTCCTTAAATAACCTGCATAAAAGTCAAGGGAGGGAGGAGGAGCCAAAAGCTAAAGACCTACTGAGAGAAACAAAACAAGCTACTGAGAGAACGGAGAGTAGGGAAGACAGGAAAAATCAGAGAAAAGTGAGGCTCCTGAGGAAATAGGGTCCCTGTTTTACTCCCCATGTATGTGGAGAGTCTGAAGTGCTACTGGATCAGTTTTCTTTGCCTAGCTAGGTGCTGTGGGTGTGGAAAACAAAATTCTCCAAAGCCCAAGTGCCACCACAGCAAGTCAAATCTTTTCTAGTCAGTAGGACAGTGTGCTTGATAAAATAGTGTACGAGTTTGGGCAGCACAACCTGGACCAGTATGATAGGAAAAAAAAGTAGGTAAGGGCATGCCATGAGAGTCCAGCTGGGATGGAAGCAAGTGAACTGAAGCATGGACTCTATTTCAGAGCAAAGAAATGATTAAGAAGCTTCCCAAAGGCAGTACTATATACTAATCATATGCATCATTTAAATGTGAAGGGGAAAAAAAAGCATCAGTTAGCTATAGCATAAGGGATATTTGTACACTTGCAAATGGGGAAGTGCTTTGATTGACAAGGTAGAACAGCAAAAAGCCTTGCTTCATTACACCTGTAGACCAAGAAGGGTTGTCTTTTATTTACTTTGTATTTTCAAGGCAGAAGCCACCCAAACACTGCAGATGAGTATGGAAGTATCTTTTTCTGACACTTATTTGGTATCTTCAGTCTCCCAGGATTTTATAGCAAAACAATTAATAAATCCATGTGTTTTCATGAATTTTTACTGGGAGTTTCACAAAAGAATTCTGACAACTTTCAGTTGTCAGTTAGGGATAACGGGAAAAATATTTTTTCGAAGTTTACTAGATGTCAACATTGTTACAGATTCTCTTTGCACTGCCCAAGTTTCTCATTTATGGTATTGATATGACTTCCACCTTCAACATCTCCTTTCCTTCCCTCTCCCACCCTGAATCTTTGGACAACAGTCTGCTTTGAAATGGTAGATGAACATAACAACATGGTAATTTCCTTAAAGAAAAAACAATGTACAAAAATTAAAGTTTTGTATGCTTACTTAAGTATATTTGAACATGCTTTAATATCTGTCACAACATGACTGCTCAGCTGCATGACAAGCACAATCAGCATGCTTTCCAGACATATTTCTTAACAGAAGGGGAAAAAACTCCCTGAAGATCTTAATCATTAGATAACTATGCTAAAAGCCCCCTTATATACAGATACATGCAAAATGCAAGTAGTAGCAAACACTGCTTTCTTCCATACTTTCTATTTCTTCCTTCCTCCTTTTTTTATTCTATTTTCAGTGGTAGTCTTAGAAATGCAGACACCAAGCTCATCCTGCAAGAACTGACTAATCAAATAAGAAAAAACACACATTAAAAGATGAGCAAATAATTGATATTTGTTTTCCTGGAAACCACAACGAAATAACCCAGAACAAACACCATGCATACTTCAGATAAACCTTCAGTCATCTTTTGTTTTATGAAAAAGTGAAAAGAATTTAAATCAACCAATGGTTCTTGTTCCATGACACTTCTTAATCTTTTTAGTGTTAATTACGAGCAAGCCACAACACGTTATTTCAGTAGTAAAACTGAAATATTTCATTTCCAAAAAAATCAACAACAATTATGTTTTTCAGTTTCACTTTTTTACTGACTGCAACAGGCAGTCAGTCCCAAAACTTATCTTTGACAAAGGGACTTTTCACCCAAAAGATACACCCAGCTATAATAAC
>VYZW01050690.1:3745-14923 GCA_013401315.1 Balaeniceps rex
TTTTTACTGGTTTTGTTTTTGCAGCAGGTCTGGTCTCTAGCACTAATACAACCAGGATAGAATGACACAGTTTTTGAGTTTGGTTGCTGACAGTTTCTTTTCTGTTTTAATTCAAAAATACAATGGGGGCTATTTGAACAGAAGGAACTATTCATGCAGTAAAACTAGCATCTTGCTCACCAGCTTTGCTTAACCTGGGACTTGTGCTGATTCACACGAAACTATCATTGAGGAAGAATACAGTAAAGTGTTGTAATTCTCATATGGTGAAACCAGTTATTTCACCCTAAGAGTACTGAAACGTTTTCACAAACTGAGCTTGAGATTCATCCGATTGGTTCATCCTCATGCTTTCACATAGCTTGCTATATTTGCTGGCTCTTTTGGACCCTAATATAGACTATTTGGGTGAAACCTAGACATCTGGCAGATGGCGGCCACCTCTCCTCTCCAAGCACTGGCTTGATTGTACAAGGGTGGACTGGGGCAGTGCCCTTTGTTGACTACCTGTGACAGGGAAGGGAAGAGGTTCCTCAAGTGTCCCTACATAATGAAAGAAGATATAGAGCACTGGGAAAGGGTTTTCTCCCTTGCTTTCCATGTCTTTTGTACAGTCCTAGTTGTGCTTTTTACCTCCTCCTCACTCTTTAACGAGGGAACAAAACAAAAGTTTGGTCTTCCTACACAAGTTCTGTTTCTTTTATAGATGTTATATAAGGAAAAACATTTCTCTTCCACACACCTTGCTGTTATGCACACAGGAAAGCTTTTCTTGCAGTAACTATAGTGGATAAACCACCCTGCTTTTTTCCCATGCTCTTTCACAAGCACTGCACCTCTGCTCAGTGGGGATCCTCAATCCCATTCACACTTGTACCTGTGGTAAATCCCATTCACATTTGTACCTGTGGTATTGTGTTCCACCTTACCTCTACCAGGTCTACTGGTAAAGCAGTGTGGGACAGTGCTGAATGTATAACATACTCAGCTGACTTTTGGTCATCTGAGTTATACTTCAGTCTGGACATCTGACCATGATCAAATCTAAGCTATTTGGGTCAAACCCAAACTTCAGGGTAATCTATACCTACAGTTGTATTTTCTGCTTTGGCCTATGCAGCTTTTCAGAAAAGACACAGCTAGATCAACCTGATCTGTCATTAACCAGGTGTGTCCAGTCTAATATTATGGGAGAGAAAAACTTAGTGTTGCACTTCAGATAGAGAGAAAAGTGCCTGTAAGCAAGGCTTGAGCTTGAGGAAGTCCTATTACACAGTGTGCTGCCTGGTTGCAGCATGGTACTGCAGCTCCACCTCCATCGTGTAATCCAGTGTGTCAGACTAGCATCTGTCACGTAACCAGATCCACAGGATCTCTTGTTGAACCTTGAGAAGTCTTGGGAAAACAAACTGTTCATCTCCTTAAGCCATTAGGGAGTCAACTACCTACTTACCACCCTAGTGGTGAAATAAATGCTTGGGAGGTGAAAGAGACCATGGCAGCACAGCATGTCTTCACATGCCCAAAGCGAAAATTACACCCATAAAAGCTGCCACTGCAATTTTGAGCTTGGAGCATTCTCCAGATCTCTCATGGTTAACACTGTGGAATGTTCCAGCTGGTTTTGTAGTCACAAATGTAGGATGGAAAGCCAGTCCATAATTTTCTACCCACTGTTTATAAATGCTGTGTGTTCATAGTGTGGGTTTTTCTTTTTCCTTCCCGTTGCCTTGATACAGTCTGACTTGGATTTGGGGGGGGTGGTATTTTTAATGTTGTTATACCATGGGAGGAGGAGTTTTTTGTTTTATTTATTTGGGTTTTGTCTATGTGACTTATTTTCCAGAGTTACTTCTACAACGATGATACTTTTAACTTCAACTACGCCCAAGCCAAAGCTGCCATGGGCAATTTTAGTGAGGCTGAAGAGGTATGTATTTATTTTCTTTAAAAAAAAAAAAATAGAAACAGTTCCCACATACTCCCCTCTTTCCTTCCTTTTCTCCCTCCAGATTTCACGTTGGTTGAAAATAAGCAGGTTGTGGAACATCATCCTCCCCTCCTTAGAGGAACTGAAATGCTCAGTGAACACTATTCAGAAAAGATTATCTTGCTAATCTTGTAATGTGAGGTATATGGGGAGTCATGCTGCTTGTGGTGCATCACAAGAGTGCTTGCAGCTATCTCTAATTGATCAAAGAATGCCCTCTTAATCAGATTTCCTACACTTTGTCTGGGATCCCAGGCAGTCTTATGGTTCAGACTGACTAGGGCACGCTGAGTAAAAGACACTGAATAGTTAAGAGATTCTAGGTGTCCCTAAAAATTTGTGTTTTTAAAAAAAAAAATTTCTTCCTCTGGGACATGTGGAAGAAAAAGAGGAAGTGCTCACTATCTTACTCAGCAGCATCCAGATGCAGCTGGAAGAGATTAACTTCTACATGCAGCATTTTTTTGTGTCTATGTGCAATAGAAACTTAATTACAACTAAAATATTCAAAAGCAAATAGCTATTATGAAGATGGAAGCAACATTTTCCACAAGACCAGAAAGAAGACAAGCCAGAAAAAAAACCCCAACCACATAGTCTGAAGTGAATCATACAGGTTTGGTTGGTTTGAGGGGTTTTTTTTGGTTGTTTTTTCCTGTCTTTCTAACTTTTTAACTCTTCAGGTTTCTTGACAACAGAGCCCCCCTGTTTGGTTTTTTTTTTTTTCTTTTTTTCTTTCCCCCCCACCCCAGCACCCAAACCCTTAATTTCCGTGACCTGAAATTGCATCTCTCTTTAAGAAACATATCCAAGACTGTCAGGCAAAATGGATATATATTTCAATTCACTTACCTTAATTTAGTTAGCTTAATGAAAATGCAGGTGAGTATCTTAAAACTGTGCTAGCAGGCTGTGCTGATAAAAATGATAATGCTATAAGTAAGCTTTAGCTACAGCCAGGCAATAAAGAAACACAAAGGTGTAAACTGCTGTTAATCCACATTTTTCCTCTTATGTTCTTACAAATGATTCCATATAAACTTTGTGTTATGTAGCTGATACGTTTAAATAACAGGATTATGTAATTAAATTGATTAGTCTGTCCTATCATCTAACTGTTGTCCCAAATAGGGCTCATTTACCTGGTGTGCAATAAGCCAATCTTCACACGCTGAGACAAGGTATTGTTTATTCACAAAGTTGTGCAAGTTTGGGTGCTAGGTGGCTTTCCACAAAGCTAGCACACCGAATCATCAAGTTAGCATCTATTTATACACATTCATTACCATATTTAATTCCCTAATACGTATGCAGTGTTATGATTGGTTAAAATCTCTTCGCCTAGTATGTAAATTAGTGAGCATGCTCAGTTGTCCTTCAATTTGAGTCTGGGGTGTAATTGTGGTAGGGGGCTCATGAGTCGGTCGTTGTGATCTCCCTCTGACGGAATTACTTTTCTCCTAATTTCCTTCTTGACAGATCTTAAGCAACTTTTCATGGTTTACTGATCAAGTCAGTAATACATCACCTAGACTTCTGCTCTTGGACAATCTGTTAACTAAACAAAAGCATATTGTATAACTTAGTTAGGGTCACCTAGACTTCTGCTCTCAATCTGTTCACTAAACAAAAGCATAGTTAGGGCTTTACAATGGACGTCTATAGCAACATCAGTTTTGGACAACATGATCTTTGCCTGTGATGACGCTTTCATATAAAGATCACTCTTCCCCAGTGTCTCATAAACTTGTAAAATATCTCCACATATAGCACTTATTAAAAAGCTTACCTTCCTGGACATAATGAAATAAAACCTATGATAAAGTGCTACTTACATTGATATTGCTGCTTTTTTTTTTATTATTTCTTCCCCACCCCCAAAATTAGGGTGTCAGCAATGTTTAACCAATAAAATGTCAGTAATTTGTGGAACTCACTGTTCCAGTACGTACATCTGCTACTATACAGGTATTTTGAGTTTTGCCAGTAGCATCCTAGTATAGTTACAAATACACCTGCAGAGAGGCATAAATAGTTTGTTTTTTTTTTTCTGCGAGTAAAGCCAGAGTACGTTTTAAAATGTATACCTTCCCCCCACTCATCCCTTTAGATGTAAAATGTAATAAGCCTGTATTTGTACAGTAAGTTACAAAAGACGAATGTTTTGCCTCGGAACCTTACTGAAACCAAAGTGGTTAGAAATGGCTTATTGCTGACCTGGAATGATCTCTGACATGTATGGGGAGGAAAGGTTCATATATATGTGAAACTTCTGGTATTTCAAGAAGATGCTAATGTAATTGCTTGCATTGCTTTCTAAACAAGCACATTCCAAATAGCTTTTCCCACAGGCCCAGTGTTCCTTTGTGCTGTTTGTGCTGCATGGCCGCCCACTGGCACTTGTTCAGAGCAGGCCGCACCCTCCGCACAGCTTGGTGTTTTGCAGCTGCAGAAGTCCCTTGATAAGCATAGCACTGTTTGAATTCTCCACCTACCCGACACAGAGAGATGCCCCTGCACTGCACTTGCATACCCTAACTCTTCTCATGAAGCAGTTGTTCGTGTGGCTTAAGCTTTAGCTGCATGTTGAAACGAGGCAGGTCGTCTTTTTGTTTGTTTAAAAGTACATGCATGTATAATCTTTTCTTTTCCTTCTTCCTGCAGGTGTTCCTTTTGATCCAGAGCGAGAAGATAAAGAATGATTTTGTTTACCTTAGCTGGCTAGCTCGCTGTTGTGAGTCACTTTACCCTCAACATTGCAGAATACAGATCTTCCTCTATTGCATCAGTCTTAGCAATCCACTTTCTTAATTGAATTTAATGTTGTAGGTGGATCCAGGACTGTGAAAGTGAAAAGCTGATTGCACTAGTTATAGCGTGGGTGGTTATTGCACCTTTCATACATCTGGCTTTAGCAAGCAATTACTACTTCAGTGCAGCACTGTTATAGTTCCGTCAATGCAGCTTTGTCCTAACCAGTGAACCTTTTTCTTCTCAATTGTGTACTCAATTGCTTGAGTGAAGATTTTCTGTCTTAAAAGACTGAGTTACAACTCTACAATGTTCAGAGTAAAACATAAAATAGAAGCATCCATACTGGGTCAGGCCCAAGGGTCTGTCTAACTCCAATGTCAGATGTCTAGGGAAGAGAAGAATCAGGCAAGCATACGTGGTATTTTTCTTCCTACCGTGTTACTCTTCATGTTGTCCAAATTCCTGTGCCTGAGGAATGTCCCTTATAATCTCCATTATGTTTTTTCTTTCATAAACTTTTCCATTCTTCCCTTGAAACCAGAAAATTTTTGCTCTAGCAGATTTTATTTAATATTTCTTGAGTCAGTTTTTAAAACATTGCAGAGTACACCTTAGTACTGATACAGCTGCAGCGCCACATGCAAAATAGTATAGAGGTGGGCTTTTCTGATGACTCAAGTCTGAGACTCCCTAGGCTAATTTGTTTTCCTTACAGTGCCTCAATACAAAAATACTCTTTTATCATACAATTTTCAGTAGTTGTACTTGGAATGTAAATACATTTGTTTTGAGACATTATGCCATATCGCAGATGTGGTCAACATCTCTAATGTAATCTTTCCAGACAGGCATATTGCACCTATGGATGCCTATCTGTGACTTTCCTTTAGGACATGCCAGTTTATTTCCTTTTTCATTAAGCTGCAGTACCTGGTTGTGTTGGAGTGTTTTATATGTGAATGTTTTATGTGAATTTTTTTGATGGGAGAACTCCTGTTGCAAAGGGAAGTCATGGTTGTTCAGCAGACAGTGTTCATCCCTTTGATTCTGTGCTATAGTAGTTCTTTGACATACATCTGGGGATGCAGAACTCTTTGAAGATGCTACTTATTATACAAGAAGTAGAATCAACGCCATGTTATCAATTAAATTTTTCTAGCTCTTTCATAAGAGTTGCTATTTATTCTTGAGTGTGCCTTTTGCCATTCTGAATTCCTGCTGAAGTTTCAGTAGAGCTGCTGTATTCTTCTGTGTCTGTCTTAAAATTTTGATTTTTCATTCCCAAACAGCTGCTAGAATTCTTTGCAGAAACAACTGTTCAGTGATGAGTGTAGTTATCTTTTTGTGTCAAGTATGTAAATTACTATTAGATCCTTCTGGATAAAAGCTGCTGTAGAAATTACAAAGCATTATAATACATTCATGTCAGAGTATGATTAGGTATTGAGTCGTAAACAATTCAATGCTGAAATATTTCCAAAGGGCAAAAAGTACCAGAGATGCATCTTTTTGGATGCTAGACAGTATTTTTTGTTTAATATTATTGTACTATTTTTACCAAATTCTTCTTGAAGAGAACGTAAAAAAAATTGAACTAGCATAGTACTCCATTTCTCTAGATAGATGGGTTGATATTTGGAACTTAAGACCTGGCTGTTTGCCACTGTGTATGGTATCTGGAGCTGGTGAAAGAAAAATCTGATTTGATGTCTTGCTGCCTCCTGAATGAGAAGTGTCTATAAATTCTGTGGTTTGGTGTTATATGTTTATTGTTGATATCGCCACCCATTCTACCTGCAACATATGTGTTGGCACAGTGGGCATAGATATGATAAGCTAAACAGTCCCTCTTTTGAAAGAGCACAAGAGTGGTCCATGTGTGAACAGCCAGCTACTCTCTTAGTAGCTGGCAAGACTTGAAAAAGAAAGGAATACTTGATTTCATTTTCTTTTCTCCCAGTACTTGAATGAGTCTGGAATTACCAGTATCAACCTCAGATTCAACAGAATGGGTTCTTATCTCCAGAAAATCAAATTTGAGAATTCCTTGTGTTCAAACACCCTAGTAGAATTTCTACTAGCTGACTTGGAAGATTCAGATTCTTCTATTTCTAATTGTGCGTAGCAGTGATGTTTAAAGTTAAAGGCCAATGAAAAATTCTAGTCCCATAGGCACATCTAAAACCAGCACCAAATCTCAGGAATTTGGAAATATTTTTCCTAGTAGATGCATAATGACAAGTTTTGTTATGCTTGTAGGGGCTTTGCCCTCCCCCTCCCCTGCCTTTGGTTTGCTATCATTTGTGGAGATTGAATGTTTAGATTGAGATGGGCACCAAGTATTAAAGACCTCAGTTCAGTGCCAATTAGATTTTTTTCTGTGTGTAAGAACACATAATCCTAAATCTCACCATCTAAATGGACTGCCACAGTTCATTGTCCTGCATAAAGTAACTTCTCTAATGCTTTCCATTCTGTTTCTTAATCACATCTGAAATCGTGAGAGTATGCTTATTTCTGTATCTGTGAAATATAAATGGAGATGTAAACACCATAATTATTCCTCTTGGCATTGGTATTCTGATGAATTGCTGTTATCACTAGTAAGGCAGAAGATAAGGACAAGTTTCCCTTCCTAACCTCACGCTCACAGGCTGAGGCATGCATTTACATTAAGCAAAGAAATTTAGGAACATTTATTCCACCTGCCATTGAGTATTGTGCGTGCCATATTCTTTTCAAAATCCCAGCTGTTTGTTGTTATTGCAGATATTATGAATAAGAAACCACAGTTGGCCTGGAAGCTCTATCTGAAGATGGAGACCTCAGGGGAGTCCTTTAACCTTTTGCAGCTCATTGCAAATGATTGCTACAAAGTGAGTCTTCTCTTTAGAACTCGGTGTATGGCATGTTAATTCAGTGATTGTACCAACAGCCATTTTTTGATACTTTCCATCATTGTCATCACTAGTGAACATTCTTTTATAACAGCAGGATGCCTAATAATGTAGATGAGTTGGCAAGGATTAGTCAGTATTTTAACCTACAGGCCTCCTTGGTAGACAACCCACTGATTAAAATGGTGGTAAATTACTGCATGCTAGAGCTGTCAATAACAGTTTCTTCTCGTACTAGGGATTCATTGTTGGTAGAAATGACAAGAAACTTTTAAGAAAAAAAAATCTAGCACAGATTCGGCAAGGAGCCTCATGCTGCATTTTTTTCCTGGGACAGTATTGTTTTTTCCTTAAAGCTTGTAATGGCAATGGGAGATACTCCTTTGTTAATCATAAGGAAATGGAAAGAGAATTCCCACAACTACTGTTCTATCTGCCCAAGTGGGGCAAAGAGACACGGTGTGTGTGTAGTCATTAGGAATAAAACTACTCAGAAAAAATGGTGACCTTAACTACCTACAGCAGGATCGCTGCTAACACATAATAGTTCTTCTTTTGAATCTTTTCTAGAGGGGACTTTTAAAGCGATGAGGTTAGACTAAGCTGTTTAACGTTTTTAAAAGTCAAGCTAGACAAGACAATGTCCACTTTAGTAGGAATGTTCTGGGCATTTTAGAACAAGTTAAAATATGTGCTACCTTACTTGTACTAAGCTTCTAGATCGTGTTTACTAGTTCTGATGCTCTGTGGTAGTATACTGCTGGCACACCTCCAAATTCTAGTTTATACAAAGCTATGTTAATAGTGAAGAGATCTTGGGAAGCTGATTAGAATTCTGCTTAAATTCCTAGCATCTAACTTTTCATCTGGTGTCTATACACAGTGAGACTTAGCTCTGATTCAAGTTTTTTGCTGTTCTGCAAAGCATGAAAAAAAGACATGAGAGCTTCATCTACAGGATGGATGTAGAGGCATATAAAGAAAACTTGTTTGAAAGGATTGTAAATGGCACTATAGGAGAAAGAAAAATTGGTTGTCCTATGCAGAGTACTCCTGTGCAAGATTTCAGTAGACAATAATAGAATGCTGTATCTGGCATCCTCTCTGCCATCTACAAGGATGATTGCATTGTGTTGGGACCTAGAGGAGTGGCAGCTCAGTGACAGGAGAAAAGGATGATCTTTGGAAAAGTGTCATGGTGAGACACAGGCCATCCACTTTTCAGAATGTATTGACCAGAGCCGGAAGGTGGACTGAAGTTATTTGGGGACCAACCATTTTAGATTGAATTTAAATTAAATATAGAATATAAAGACAGATTGTAATTTTGTGATTGTGCAACTATAGTAGTTCACTGTTTTAAGAAGGCATATGTGAGAAGAGCAGAACACAGATAATAGGTGTAAAGCTCATGGAGCTGGTTCAGTGGAGCCTAATGCAAGTAAATATACAAGAGCTAGCAGCTATTAGCATAGGCTTATTAGAGATACAGTGACCAAACTTGCCATCGTACAGGAAAGATAGTAAACTGAGTCCTATTGGAAAACCTCCCAATGATTCTTAGTTCAGCCAACCTCTCCAAAGAGCAGCAGTATCCACAGACTATCTGTAACGTTCTTTTTTGCTGTTTTCCTTCATCTGACAAAGTAACATGTTCTCAAAATCCTAACAAACACATAACTGAAAGTCAGAAAATCTACCTTGTGATCTCAAAAGCATTCTTCTAAAACTGGGTGAATTATCTCTTGCACATCTTCAAGTATTCAACGCACCATCTCACCCTAAAAGTCTTGTTGCTCAAAGAAGGCTATGCCTCTGGTGTTTCCCGTAGCTGCAATCTGTGAAAGCAAGTTGACAATCAGACCTTATGTAAAATGTCTCTCTAGACCATTTTAAGTCTCACTTAAATCAGTTGATTACTTTGCCTAAATTCTTCTCAAAACGTTATTGTACTCTAAGGAGAAGCAGCTCCACACTTTGGATTCATCTAGAGCTCTTAAAAACTGCACTTACAGGACTAAATTTTGCAGCCTAATTATGTGTCTGCATATGGCCATAAATGACTGCTCCAAAGCCCAAGGAATTTCATTTGAAAAATGATTACTGTAGTGTTATAACTTGTCTTTCTACACTACCAGCTGTTTGTACCTCTTCCATTAAATGGCAAGGCTCATGTTGTTTGAGTTTATGTAGCATTTTCCATTTTTTTCTGAAACATTATATTATATTGGAGGACCACAGACAGTACCATAGCTGTAACTTAAGAAGGCAGTTGCACTAGGCTTCACTCAGCAGAATGCTGAATGAACATGGATAGAGCAAGGTCAACAGTGTCGTGAGACTAGGTGTAGCTGGATGCCCCGTTGCTATGCTGATAGAATTTGCTCAGTGAGGAAGCTGGCATGCAGGACTTATGGCTAATTTTTTGCTGCTTTTCATGCAATAGCCCATCTTATCCACATAGGGAACAGCACATGACTTGGGGTGAAGCATTTCCTGCTTTTATGTCAGATAGGATGAGGACATTAAACTGTTATCTGCTTAATGGAACTGGATCAGATGCCAGTTTGGAGAGATCAGTATTCAATTTTTTCTTTTTAGCTGACACATCTGATACTGTTTATACTCACTATCTTTATTCCCATCCATTTAAGTGCTTGCCAGTCACCTGTGGTTAAAATCACCATTTATGTGAAGAAAAGGGGATTATTACTCATTCTGTAGTACTTGTGTTTCTCTGACTAAAGTTTTCAAATGTAACTCCCACAGCCTGTCCTTTTTTCTCAGCAGATGCAGGCTTCCAGCCACCAAAGGTTTGGAGGTTGTGCTTAGTCTACCTTCTGTGCGCTCTCATGGGAAGATGCTAGCCACAAACAACATTGCTATTCAGGCTTGCCCAAGTGAAAAACACTCACATAGACAAGGTCCATATGAGTTATGCTGACTTCAAAAGCCACAGTTACTGTGGTCACTCCTTTTGCACTGACTGTTGCCAACCAACTTGCTTCTTGTTCCCATTTACAAGTAGAGAACCTAAGGCAGGAAAGATAAGGGTACACAGTGGATTTTCCTATGCTTAGGAGAGTTTTGGATTATAGAGTTCACTGAATCTTATTTTGTACTGTAACAGGGAAGAAAAAAATTTAGTTCTGAGTTAAACCCAAAAGACCATTTCTAGATGAGGAAGAGTGGTTCTGTTTTCAAATGTCTAGACTAGTTTGAAGTTGATATTCTACCAAGGACTTTGGTATAGTCAGTACAAGACTAGATAGGACACCTCATAAAAAAGTAGTTCTGTAAGCTAGTGTTATCTGTATATGATCAAAACAACAGTGCTGATGGTTGCCAACTAATAAAGTTCACAGTGCAGTTTGTCTATAATATGTTCAAAGACGTAGACCAGTAATGTTATAATACCACCTGTTCCCTTAAGTAGAACTGAAATGTGCCTGTTCTGTGTCACTTGCTACCTGCAGAAAAACAGGAAAATGCATATTGCTTCTATGACTTACTGCTGATTTCAGAAAACTGAGCTCA
>VYZW01050690.1:15921-32215 GCA_013401315.1 Balaeniceps rex
TTCAGGACTACGTATCCCCTTCCAATTCTTGACCTTTCAGAGAATAGACACTCTGGCCAGTGGCTCCATATGCAGTGTTCAATTTGAAGTGTATCTTCCACACCAACAGTTATAGAATATATGGTGGAGAATAACTTATCAGCGAATGCTATGAACTGTAGGAAACCAAAATACATTAGTCATTAAACTAGAAAGAGCTAAGTTCTAAATGTAGTATGTTCATGAACTGAGGGAAAAGATCCTCATTTCATGTTGATGGTTTAACAATGGAAAACTGTCCCATGACATTTTAAGGTTCACAGAATGGAACTAAGGAAACATTTACTCAGCACTGTAGGAAGGACACGATTTCTCTAAACAATGAGTAGATGAGACTGTGTTTTCACTAAAATTTGCTTTCTGAAGACACCATCCATGTCAGACAAATATACTTACTTGATGAAAGCTTAAAGGAAATTATCTGTGTTACTGAAAATTTTGCTTTTGGCCCATTTCACTGGATGGGAGAATGAGAGAGTAGTGAGGCTGTATTTAAGAACTGTTCCCTCGTGAATATTCTGCTGTGATGCCAGATGGCCATTCTCCCCTGGCCAAAGTTGCTGTTTCGTACATGACTGGTAGGTGTATATTTTGGCTTCTACACTTTCCTTGTATTCCCTTCTCTGCTGGAATAATCTCATTAACTACTGCACCCTTCAAGTGTCCTTTTAGCAATTACTGCAGTAGATGCAGTAAAATACACATAGCTTGCCTGGTTTTCAATATGCATACGAGTTCTTGCTGTAAAGTAGCTGGCAAACTGCAACTTCATACTGGTTTATCCTATTGGTAATGTTCATTTCCATGTTATTTGTATTTATGTGTAAGGTGCTTTGGCAGCATTAAGCTAGATGTTGCCATACTGAAGACTAACAAGTAGAAAAAAAAAGTTTGTTTTGTTCTGGAGAACTCTTTTGCTAGAGAAGGGATTTATATATAAATACACACACATGCAGGCACTGAACTCCAAACTTACAAAATTACATTTTGCTGATTTTTTTTTTTTANATGAATGGACCTCTCTGTCTAAGAACCATGTTTTGCAAAATAGTTTGGATGTGGGTTGTTGTGTATTGTATCAGTTGTGTCTTGCCCTCATTTAAATCTTTGCTTTTCACCTTTGTAGAGAGACTCTACGGGAAGTACTGCATCTTCTGAAGAGCACTGGTAATTCTCAAGTAGAATACATTGTCCGCATCATGAAAAAGTGGGCCAAGGAGAACAGAGTTCCTGTTTAAGTCAGTGCCACAAAATGAACTGGGTCAGTTACTATTGTGTGTGTGGCTGTAAGATGTGGGTCTTGGTTTCTCCTGTGCATTCTGGGTATCTCCTTCCTTGCAGGACTTTAGACTATCAAGCAGGTTGACCCAGCTGAGCAACAGCGTAGTGCAGTGAGATTGCAAAACATTCAGCAAGTGTTTTTTCCATTGAAGCTTTATCGGTACTTTTTCTTTTGCACCACTCTCTATTCCTCATTCAAAGTTTCTCATTTTTTTTAGTAGTAATTCTAACTGTCCATAAGTCAAAGTGCTCCTCAGGTGTTCCCCAGATTTCTCAACACAAGTTACTGGAGTGCTTTGTGGGATTTGGTTTGTTTTTTTTTTTAGCAAGTCTACTGGCCTCTGGAGAAGAATCATTTGTTAAATGGCTGAGACAAATCTACTTCAGCAAGAGGTGGCATGTGGCAAATAGAGAGGATGGCAGTGACAACCAAAAGCCAGAACTAGGGTATCAGGTAATACATAAAGACTTCTATATATTATCTGTCTGGGGTAAAATGAAACTGTATTCTGAACACTGACCTTTTCTGGATAAATGTCAATAACTAATACCTTCATCTCTTATTTTCGTCTATAAGGAATGTTTTCTCTCTTACCATTAATTCTGAAGATGAGGATTAATCAACCCAAAATGCCAAGTTCCAAAGTAGCTTATTTGCTTTCTAGGTTGGTAGCACAGTATGACGGTTCCATCTTTTTTGCTTGCTTCGAATCTTGCTTCGAGGTCTGACACTCAAAACATTTATTCATGTTAATATAATTACTGTGAGCAATCCATTTAGCTTAGCAATCTGATGGATAAAAGAACTGGATGTTTTGAATAATTTTCTTCAGCATTTACCACCCTAGTTAGCAATATATTTATTATACTTTTGGATTTATTATACTCTCCTGTTTTCTAAGGAGAACAGTTCAGGGAATACATAATTCTAAAAGAAGGCAACAGTTGTAACATAGAAATGTATTATATGTTTTGTAGCGAAAAACATTTGTATATTATTTGTAAAAGGAAAATTTACAATTTGTAAAATTCTTACGAAGTATTTTTTTATCTTTTGGGGGAGAAACTCAGAATACTGTATTCTCTACTGTCTGTGCTTTGATTAAAGCTCTTAATTGAATCTATACTTGAATGTCTTGTTGGTCTGTGTTGCTTCATACTGAAGAAGTTGAAATAGTATATTCATTTTGCTGTGGAAGAGGGCAGATTTGTGACTGGTCATTAAATGTATGTTCAGTAACCAGTCAAAGGCAAGCCAATAGCCTTGGTCCTGATTTTATGGTGGTTTGATGCTGAAAATAAGGAGGCTGGCTGTGTAAGGAACATATACACCCTTCTGCCATATAGCATGTCACTATTTTTACTGCTTTAAGCAAAAACTGTGGGTATCATCATTCAGCTGTCTAGAAGTATATTGGTAGTTGTGGCTACTTGTATTTACATGTATTTACATCTACAAAACTGATCCATCATACTAGCAACAATAGAGCCTTTCAGCAGGGACTCAAAAGACACTGACTCAAAAGAGGTGTGAAAGGAGCAGTATTTTCACTGAAAGTGGTTAGAAAACACCTTCCACTTGTAAAAGGCATTGTTTTCCTTCTCACTTTAATTAACTGGGAAACAGATCGGGAATACAATTATGAGTCTTGGTACAAAGCTTCAAAAAATCATGTTGGTGGCTTTGTAGCAGATGTTAAATGCATCTAATTACTCCCTTTATTGAAGTTTAACCTGCAGGAGAGCTGAAGAGCATCCAGATCCATTGAAGACCATTTTACGTGTTGGTTGAATCTTCTGAAATAAGTGTGATGGCATTGCAGCATAAGGGCTTGGGGACTAATTTTAAATTCTCTGTCCGTGATCAGTGAAGAAGTTTTTGAAAACCTTTATTCACTATAATCACAAAGTCATATTTGATATGCTAAATAATGTGGGTTTTGACACAGTGCATTTTATTGACTGGTAATAAAGCTTCTATCATTTAACACATAAGGAATGGGGGACTGCAGGGCTTTGCCTTGAGGAGTGATGAAATAAAAGATATATTGCATATTGTCCTTGCATTTAGGGTCTTGGTAATGGAACAGATATGTAGGCACTATTAAAATGCGGAACAAGAAGAGTGCTGAAATACTTGTGTTTACTTCACCTTAGAAATACGTTCTAAGAACATCTTCTGTTGTTTAATCTGAGATCATATTCAAAGAACAGAAGTGTGGAGAGGAGTTGCCTTAGCTGATACAGAAAGGGAAGTTAATAAAGAATTTCTAAAACTGTTTCTCAGGTAGAATTAACAAAATTTTATCCCTGCCCATTTCCATATTTCCCTGAACTCTGGAAATTTAAGGAGTCAAGGTACTCTAAATAGGACAACTAGGAGTGAAGGTAGATGTGGAGAAAAACAACAACAAAAGTGACCTATACAGAACAAGCAGGCGGTGAAGAATGCGTGTGCAGAGTCAGGGAAACAGGTAAGTTTATTGGGTTGGGAGTAAGTGAATATAAAATTGAAACAGTGGCATTTCAGATAATGTATTGGAAGAGAGACTAAGGCAGAAAGAAATTGCTGCATCATTAGAATTTTAAGGAAGGGAATGGAAAATATAGTTATTTCTTATACTCTGAATAAGCATCTGATTCTGGAAAATAAGCTTTAGAGAATGCACTGTGCTTTAGTGCGTTACACTTTAGAGAAGGTACTGTGCTAGCAATCATATCATTAATAGTGACAGGTAGAGAAAACCAAACGCGAAACAGCGTGTAGCTGCTTTTAGTTGGGCGCTGACCCTTTCCTAATAGATAAGGAAGATGACCTTTAATTAGACTTGGTAATACCTGAACAACATTTATGCCAATAACATCTAAGTGAATTACACTGCAGGGGAGGACATTTGTCCTGTCTGTTGCTGCAAGTGAGCTCCAGGATAGCATCCGCTTTGGCCAGCATCTGAACTGATCCAAAATAGCAACCCTCTTGGATTAATTCTGGAATCCAGCATATAACTTCTAAGTGCAGTAACAGCTGGAGCCAAGTAATGTACTGAACTGGAGGTGGCAAGTTCACTGCGAAGGAAAAGTCACGTCATGTTCCAACTCTGTGGACTTTAGCAGGCATTTAGGCTTATGTGGTTCCCTCAGCTTGAAGATCGCTCATTGATCTTTGTAAGAAAGTTGTCTAAGGTTGAATAAGGAACTTGGCCATTAGCTAGTAAGACACAAAATAAACAATTACATGTGTAGCTGTTGCCACGTGTAGCTTCACTAGATGGGAGCTGTACATCCATTGAGGAACACATCTGGGTTTTGCCCATTGGTTTACTCTTTAACCAAATTTTCCCTGTATTATCTCCAGAAGTAATTTCCAGTCACTTTTTTTTGAGTTTCATTTCCAGAATTCTGTCTCCCCATTTCATCTATTCATATGATCACTGATTAAGCAGATAATTGCATGAAAGTGTCACCAGTAACCATTAAAAACAAGTCTTTAATCAACTGCTAGATAATCTGGCCTGACCCTACATATTGCAAGATGGTAGATTTCATCTGCTAATCTTTGTGTTGAATCCAATAACTTGGATTTTCATAAAAATATTTGCCAGAAAAACTTAAAAGTCTTAATTTGAAGGTGGATAATGAAAATCCATAGTTTTAAATTGCAAAGCAATTTATTCAAATGGTTAAATCGCCTTTGCTCTTTTAGAAATTGTACCTTAATTCTAAATTCAGCTTGTTTGGCCTTGTTTTCTAATATTTGATTCTTCCAATGTTCATCTTTGCTGTTAGTCATTAAAGCCTAGCATTCTTTGTTTTGGTTTGATTTTTTGGTGGTGGGGTTTTTTTTCATCTTTAGGTATGCATAAATGGCAAGCAAGTCACTTCTGTCTGTATTGAAGACAGCACCCCTTGTAAGGATATCTTCCAGGCTGGAACACTGGTGATCAGTTTGTCAACAGATTTTTTTAAAAGACGTGGCCATGAAGCACTGGGCATAATTTATCACAGTATGTGACACTGGAATATGTTCCTCCATACTGCTGCTCACTATTGTCCTACATGAGTACTCAAAGACTGCATTCACCCTTTTTGCCATATTATCACAGGGGGAGCTTGCATTAAATTGCTTCGCGACTGTGACATGACATCTAGGGTTTTTCCAGAACCAGTATTTTCCAGGATACAGTCTACCCTTCGGAAGACACAGCCTACCTAAACATAGCTCTACAAAAAATGTATTTTGTTCGAATGGGCTCAGTTTTCAAGCTTATGCAGATCACTCTGTGTGATTATCTTAACCTCACTAATTACTAGTCTGTTTCTCTGCAGCCTTTTATTAGTGCTGTTTTACATCTATATGTGGATCGTCAAGGGATATGTTGAATCCTACATCCTTCCAGGACCCTTCTAAAGTAAGCCCCCAAAATATTCTATTAACGATGATGTCGTGGTTTAGCCCCAGTCGGCAACCAAGCACCATGCAGCCGCTCGCTCACCCTCCCCCTCCCCGGTGGGATGGGGGAGAGAATCGGAAGGGCAAGAGTAAGAAAACCCACGGGTTGAGATAAGAACAGTTTAATAATTGAAATAAAAATAATAATAATAATAGTAATAATAATAATAACAATAGTAATTGTAATGAAAAGGAGAACGAGAGAGACAAACAAAACCCAGGGAAAAGAAAACAAGTGATGCAACCGCTCACCACCCGCCGACCGACACGCAGCCAGTCCCCGAGCGGCGATTGCTCCCCCCGGCCAACTCCCCGCAGTTTATATACTGAGCATGACGTCATATGGTATGGAATAGCCCCTTGGTCAGTTTGGATCAACTATCCTGGCTGTTCCCCCTCCCAGTTCCCTGTGCACCTGGCAGAGCATGGGAAGCTGAAAAAGAAAGTCCTTGACTGGTGTAAGCTCTACTTAGCAACAACCAAAACATCAGTGTGTTATCAGCATTCTTCTTACACTAAATCCAAAACACAGCACTATGCTAGCTACTAGGAAGAAAATTAACTCTCTCCCAGCTGAAACCAGGACAGATGACCAATGGCTACTTTTCATCATTTGTCATTTTCAATTTATTTAACATGTACCTTACAGATACCGTATTACATTATTCTTTTAAATTCTGTATATGACATTAGAAATGTATGTATTGCATTTGTATAACTGCAATATTGTTGTGTTCAGCTAAACTTGTAAAAGATCCGTGTCAGGGGAGCTAATACTCCCCATTCATTCTTTATTAGATGAACCTTACAGCATCCCAGAAAGATTGATGGAGTCCAGTTGTTCAGGGCTGCTTACAGAATTTGAAACAACTTTTTTTTTTGCCCTGTAATCACATTTAGAAGCCATACACCAAAAGCTTACTTTTGACTTTGTAGAGTTTAAACTTTCATTTGGAAGAAATAAAGCAGGCATTTCACATCTCTGGTCAAGGGACAGTTCCTAAATTCCTTACAGGTCTTGCTTAATCGATGAATTACACTGGCATCTATTTATAGATTTAAAAATAAAAATCTATATTTAGTAAGAGCTGTGACTTTTGAGAAGACACAGTGTATTCTTCAAATAAAAAGAGAAGTTCTGTTTCGATTCATACTTATACATTGTATTGTGCTTAATTGCTCCACATTATATTATTCTTAGTAATTCTTTAAAAGAATTTAAAATAATGAATGCAGTAAAATAAGTAGTGGTCTTTAAAATGCTTTTACAAGTAGATCTTCAAGAACCTGGGACGTAAGTTATTTTGACAGGAAAATTGCTATGGGATAGTTTGTAGCAGTTCTCAGATACCGCTAAATCTAACTGAAAAGTGGGATACTCTTGTCTCTGCATTGCACTATCATGGGCCTAGGAATTGCGTTGCTTTTTTGGAGTCCTCAAACCACACTTTAAGCTGGCCCTTAACTAGGGAAGAGTGATGAGCCTCAGGCTCCACCATCTGTTCCCTGATCACTGTACACAACTTCCATGTGGTCAGTTCTGTGAAAAACCACACACAACAATGCAGAATTATATAATACACAATGAATTATATAATATACAATAACATGTTTTAAGAATACATATAATAATGTTGAGATGGTTTATGTCATGTAGAAAAGAACCATGTCTCAATTCTAACAGTTACATTGCACATTGTAGCTATAATTTTCCTCTGTCGATTTTGTCCTTCTTAAGCGTGATGGGATCATTATGCCCGTCTCCTCTAAAGCTACTGGTTATCTTTCCCCCGCCTCACACCAGTGGGTGAGGCCATTATATGGGTAGCTGTTATGTGACAAAACACAATGTCTTACTTTGCAGAGCTGGTAAATTAATTCATATCACATGAAGTAAATGTATCTCTTGAATATCAATCCATGTGTGATAGCTTTGTAATTAAATTACAAAGACCACTAAATCAGGTCTTAAACTGCCTGGTATGTTCCCAATACTGATGGTTATCATAATATTGGTATTCTACAAGTTTAATCTTACTTTTGTCTGATTTATTCATGATGCCACATGTGCTGAACTTAGTCATCACTGAACAAACTGGGAAGTTATTTATTTATATAAAACAAAGGTGGGTTTCCCCACCATTTAAAGGCAGAAGAGCTATCTTCAGGTCACAGCAAAGTAATTTCTGAGGCAAGCTTTACAAGACTTCCCACTCAGTTTAGCTAGGTATTCCCAAACAGGTTCTGTTGCTGTGTCTCCTTTTCATTTCTGCACATTCTCCTTCCCTACCGAGTGTTTTCCCTTCCCATCTATCCACTACCGTGATCAGCCTTACAGGACTACCACGAAGTACTGCCCAAGCACTGCTGTTCTCCACTTATCTCTTCCTCCCCTCGCCCCACCTCTGAGCATTACCTGCCCCGCTCTGCTTCACAGGCGTTCTAGGCAAGATTCATTCAAATTTGTAGAATATGCTAAATCCTATGGAGGACTAGAAATTGGTATGACACCAAGAAATAACTCAGTCTCTTAAAACGGTGAGGAAGTATTCAGATAAGTACTCGATGTAAGTTAAATCTGACTGTACAATCACTTCTCAATGGAAGGGGGAATTCTTTTAAGGCCAGGAAAATGACATTTGAAATACAGCTGTCGTACAGAAAATATATCTTGTTTTCACATGCATTTCTGGTATGTAGCATCCACTCGATTCTTAAAATCGTCACTGCTATTGCTGTTATTCTACACTTGTTTTAATATGCTCAAAAATCTTTAAATTTCGCATGTCTTCTCAAAATACAACTTGAGGTGGTAATAAAACAGAGTTTAATAAAATTCCATTTGTCTATTTAAATTATTCATGTATAGAAAATCATTTTTCATAAGGAATTTTTCAGATGCTATTTTTAATGCTGTGGCAACTCAAAAGCAGCTTTGTGTTGAATCTGCAAGCTTGGTATGTAGTTAATTCTCGGTGATGAATATGTGCTTTGCTTTTTGAAGGCAATTTGGCTTGGAAATAAAATCATGGAAGTATGAAAATGCTGAACTGCACAGGCAAAGTATGCTCCTGACTATTCTGATCGTAAGCTTGCATGAATGTTAAAAATGTGGTAATTTGTTTATGCAATCACCCTCAGCTGCCTGTGATAATGTGCCCTTATTTAGATGTAGAACTTTTATATAAAAAAAAGCAGTTTCTAAAGTGCTGAGAGGCATTGAAAAAAATGGTTAGGAAATTGGAGTTTTTGTAAAATCAGTCTGAAAGTCAAAGGAGGAACTAGAGAAAAAATAAAGAAAATTCCTCCAAGGTAAAATTCCTCCAAGGTCACAGCCAAATATTATGTTGTATGTCTTTATGATTCCTAGAAGGTTGCTTTGCAATCTACATATGTATTATATATAATTCCCCTTTTCGGGAGGGTGAACATTGCTTGACAGTTGTTTCCTGAACAGTAACTATAGTCATCTTTCATATATTACAGTATTTAATAAATGACATAATTTTCTGATAATTATGAAAATATTTGTATTTCACTAAAAACCAGAAAATATCACAGCGGTGAGTGACCAAGGCTAGTCTGGCCTGCAGTCTGACTGGCTCTGTTTTCATGGGCACTGAGAGAGTGTTTGTCTTGTCCTAGGTCAGCACTCACAAGAGGAGCCCTCAGCAAGAGCAAATCTATGGCACATCAGCTTTTGTGTTGCTGAGAATTACTTCCAGACCCTTTTACCTCACTAAACAGCATTACTACTGCTTTTAGTGCAGAAATTGCCATTCAAGCTGAGGATTCCCTACATGGCCAATCTTTCTTATTCGTGTTACAGGTGGGTGGGGTAGCTCCTTGAAATTGTGACTCCCATACTCTTGTGTGTTTTTAATTACTCCTGGAAGAATAAAACCAGCAGAGATAAAACAGTTACCTGACTGCAATGTTTCGGGCAGTCTGGTAATCTTCGGTTGCCTCCAGGGGTGCTGGCCTGATGGAACAGGCTTTTCATCGGAGATAAGCATCCCATACTTGCAAGTATCTTTAAAGAAATGGTGCAAATGAGGAAAAAAGTGAGGGATAACTCCCCAGAGCACAAAATCCCTCTCAATCTCTGTAAATATCTAGGTGTTTTTACACTGTCAGAGGGGCAGGTGTGAATCATAAAAGAGCTACCATTAAGGAAACCTATTCTTTCCAAAGGCAGCTCCTCTTCAATTTTAAACTCAGCTTAAGTACGGTTTAAGTGACATTGTTAGACACAATCAACATGTGACAGGCAGATGCTCCTTAGTTTAAGTTTCTTCACCAGTTCATTGAATTCTGCTCCCTTTCTAGGTATCTGTATTTTTAATGAAAAAAGCTCTCGTGTGTGTGTGTATGTGTGTTTTACTGGGTACTCCTCTACAAAAATCTCTTCTGTGTTTATTTCTGACATAGCCTCTCGCGTGTGTGTGTGTGTGTGTGTGTGTGTTTTACTGGGTACTCCTCTACAAAAATCTCTTCTGTGTTTATTTCTGACATATCCCTTCTTGCTATTCTTTATATCTACAAGAAAATGCCAGGATTTTAGCTAAAAGGTTATTTTATCTTTGGTAATTCGGTGCTTTTAATTTTCTTGTGACCACTTAGAAGGTATCTATTTTTTTTGCCTCTGTTTCTTCCTCCTTCTTAGAAAAGTAAAGGCTACACCTGCAAGGAGGAATTTCCTAGTGATTTTAGACTTCAAACTAATCTTCACTGCTTGTCAGAGAAAACCTTTCAGATGCTGACATTCCCAAATTAATTTCAGTTAAGACAGGGAGTCCACACACCACTTCACCTAGAATCATTACTACTGGAGAAGTTTACAGCTTATTTGTCAGCCTCAACTGAGTTCACCCTTAACATGAGGAAAACTTGAAGTCACATGCTTGTTCTGGCAAGAAATCTTGACACCGGAAGCAGAAACAATGATTAACAATTAAGTAAAAAATAGGATGTAACTAGAAAAGTGTCCTTATCTCGTTAGTTAGAATTTACTTTGGTACTGTTATCTGAGGGAACAAATTACGAGCATTCTGCTTGGTAAATGCACCCACTTAAGAGCTGATGTTTAGTGTCTTAATATCTCAGCTCCTCTCCAGGATTGAAAGCTGTTCCCAACAGCAGCTTCTTGGAGCAGCTTGCTCTTCCTTGGCCAACATGCAGTTCTTCTTTCCATTTTCTCTCATCCCTTTTTCTTCCTAATCTGCTATTCCGTGTAAATGCAGCATTTGAAGCTTTCAATTTTCTCTGAGGTTCCTTTAAGTTAATGATCTTTATTCTGTTTATTAGCTTAAAGAATGTTATGATATACTGTAGATCATAAAAATCACTAGTCATACAGAGGTCATGTCAGTTTTGAAATTCTCATTGAGAAATTGCACGTGAACAGCGCAGATGATAGATAACACCCCCACCTTTGGTTGAGGAACTCACGCTGCCATGACACATGCAGTCCTGTAAATCCCTTTGCTTTTTTAACATGAAGACTCGCCCTGGTGTCTAGCTTATTTTCAACATGAGATAAAAGCCAACATTTTGTTTTCGTCAGCTACTTCCTAGATACCTAGTACTGTCATTTATGCTGCCCTGGCACACAACACGGTATTGGAAGACCATTCCTCATTTCAGGAAGTGAACAAAAGATGAACCTAAATCCACTTCTAAAGGTAAAATGTGTTTCCAGTTACAGGAGCAGTAATTACCTTTTGCATAAAAATTGTTGCTACTCTTAAAACTTCCTATTGTCATCAAAACCTTGAACTTTTGATCAGGTTTGTTCAAAGCTTTTCTTGAAGTTCTTGAAAGGAGTACAGTGTCTCATGGGCTCAAACTTTCATTCCCCAAGAAGCAAGGTTTGACCAGTTCACCGGGAGCAATATACCAATGCATGGGATAAAGTTCACAGTCATGGTTCCTCTGCCTTGAAATTGTGATAAATGAGTATTACTGCCCTGGTAAAGTATATCCTAATTACCTGAAGCTAATACATTCTTTCTAGTCCCATCATCTGGCATTTCTCTACCTGCCTACAGTCCTTCTAAACCACTGTTTACTTCACCGAATAGAGTACTTTGGACTTTTTAGGGATGTGGCAGAGCAGCTGGTAGCAACTCTAAGCACATGTGCCCAAGCAGAGAAAGCTAGAGGTATGTTCTGCAGGAAACAGTATTTTGAATTAAAAGAATTTAAAAAAAAAAAAAAGATGAGGGGAACAGATCCTGTAGGTAAAAGAAATTTTCCAAATGGTTTGCAAGGCATTGGTGCTTGGTTTTGGAAAGGGGGAGGGGTTTACTCCTTGATTCTGGATCTGGCAGGAAGCAACTTAGTAAAACTGTAGGAGGGAAGACAAGTTCAAAAAAAAAGCACACTTGAATTCAGAGCGCCTCATTAAATAGAAAACCAGCAATGCCAGCCACATTGTTGGTGCAGCAGATTCTTGTGATGCAGCAGCAGTTCTAGTAAAAGCTACACAAACACCATCCTACCTGCAGCTGTATCATCTCCTGACACAGCAATGAAAGTTGCAGCTGCTGTGGCAGCAGTTTCAGTGGAAGGACCATGAGGATCAAAAAGATGCCTGGTTGGACCATAAGAAACCAAGATACCAGGAGGATATAGTGAGGAAGCAACCCATGAAAAAGAGGATATTCTCACAAAAAGACAAAGCGCAAACCTGGTAGAAGTATCTCTTGGAGACTTTTGAGTGGCTGAGATCTGACTGGCACAGGCATGAGCTGGCTACCAATATAGCTCCTACCTCAGTGTAGGTGCTCACCTTAACCAAAGCAGAAGACAAACTGCCGTCCCGTACCACCTAAGCTTGAGTGGGAAAACTTATTATTGATATGAGCAGAACATAGAATCATAGAATCATAGAATGCTTTGGGTTGGAAGGGACCTTTAGAGGTCATCTAGTCCAACCCCCTGCAGTGAGCAGGGACATCTTTAACTAGATCAGGTTGCTCAGAGCCCCGTCCAACCTGACCTTGAATGTTTCTAGGGATGGGACCTTCACTACCTCTCTGGGCAACCTGTTCCAGTGCTTCACCACCCTCATTGTAAAAAATTTCTTCCTTATATCTAGCCTAAATCTACCCTCCTTTAGTTTAAAACCATTACCCCTTGTCCTGTCACAACAGGCCTTGCTAAAAAGACTGTTCCCGTCTTTCCCCCACATTCCCATTCCTAGGGCAACAGCCTCACAGCTCATGGAAGTAAAGTATTCAGCCTTTGAAACTGAAAGCAAGCTCCCTGGAGATAGACACAACTGATCATAAGGACATCTCTGCCTTCTGATGGGACCCTGGGCCTGCTGCTGTGGAGCGTCCAGCCCGGAGGAAGCTGTACAGGCAGAACAACAGCTTCCATTAGGTCCAGGAGAGCAGCTAGCACAGATCTGTAACGAAACAGGGTACAGCTCTGACCAACACTGACAGCCCAGAAGGAAGAGAGAGGTTTGTCTCCCAGACAGAGAAGCCATCCCAAGGCAGAGCAGGAGGATCCCACCTGCACCAAGGTAGAGGCCTCTGGTGGCTTACTGGGCTTGTCTCCGTCATTTTCTGTATTTGAAACAAAGTCAGGTCATGAAACTTCCACTCATTGATGTGGCTGTAGCACCTGTAGTTCTGAGCATTCACTTTGTATCATCTGCTCATACTGGCTTTCACCAATGAAATAAGAAGCAGCTTCAAATTCACCTCAAAATTACTCTTTCTGCAGTGGTTATGGTTTTTTTTAAACTCTTAATGTGCCTCTTTCAAGAGACACTTTCATTCTTAAGTGTCCTTCAGATAACACACAAAAGGAAGGAATCTGTATTCTATGTTGGACTATTTTAGCATGGTCATATCCTGAGAGAAAGCAAAATAACAGGTGGATTTGGTTTGTTTCTTGGGAGTCTTTCCTGAGTGCTTCCAGTATCTTAGACCAAATGTAATGGCAACATATTCCAGCAACTGCTATGCTTGGATCTGCTGCCAGGCTTCTTCCTGATTTCGTTCAGATACTCAGATCCAGAGCAAGCCGTCATTGGTAAATTCACTTTAAACTGAAAGATCCAGAACTACTGTTTGTCCAGTTGCACAAACAAATGTTGAGCCTCATAAAAAAAAAGATGTGTGCTCCAAGATGCTCAGAGGTTAGATAACACATAAATATGAGGGTTTATTTGTTGAATTAAACTCCCAGAAGAGGGAGAGGAAGAGGGAGTATATAAGCAAACCGGTAAATATCTATGAAAACCTTAGATGTGAAAGGCTGCTTCTGCTATCAAAGTCTGCAATCTCATAACTTAGAACAAATGGCTACCTGAAACTATTTCCAAGAACTACTTCCGTTTTTCTCTGTAACCCTATCATGGATCAGATGAGTTATTCCTATCCAGCTTATTTTTTTCCTACTTAAAAAGCGTGTTAAAAATCTGACCAGGATGTGCTTCCAGGTGTATCTACACTACAACCAAGATAATTTAAAGTACTGAATTCAGATACTTGCAAAACTCATTTTCTTGTGCAGTAACTGTCCTACGTTCATTACGTCTGAATACCTCTGAGGGCACTGAAAGACAGAGCTGAGTTTTAGGTTGGATACTTAAAATGCACAGCTTGTCTTCACCCCTTTCCAAGGATATGTCCAAGTATTACCTGCAAACATAAATTGTTGTATTCCTGTTATTATTTCAATGCCTAGTCTCCCATCTGGTAATTGAAAACAAGCATTCAGCAGAGCTGCAGAAGAGCCCAAGATTTCCACGTAAGACTTTTGTTTGCTGAGCAATAAATTGCTCTTTTGCTGAGGAAAGCCCCCTTTCTACCATCACAAGGTTGTTTAATGACATAGACTACATAGAAACTTTGATGAGAACTAGAATCTTCCTGGCAGGATCTGCAGGTCTGGGAGCTTAGCGATACTCACTCAGTGTGAATCCAGAAATACATTGCCTATTATGTGCATTATCAGATAGCTGTATAAAATTCTCAACAGGAGAACAAGTGGGATTTCCAAATAATTTTATTATGACGCTGAAAGTAAAAACATATTTGAGGATACCTCTACCGAGCTTGCTAGTCATACTAGAACATGCAAGGTTTTAAGATAAAACAAGTTCCTTTGACTATAAAGCTCAACAAAGCCTTTCAAGCTTCAAAAGGAGACAGCCTACGTTTCTCAGATCAGGTCAGTCATTCCACTGACTTCCTGCTGCAGGCAGTATTCCAGAATGTCCTCCATTCCCTGTTAGTGAAATCATAACTTTCAATAACACCGTTCTAGTGTCACAGATCTTCTCTGGAGTCTAGATGAAAGTAAGCAGTCAAGTCAAAAGACTTCATATGCAATGAGAGAAGAACATCAAGCACTGTGACGAATGCAGTTTGGAAAGTGGAGTGATGTGCTGCACAAAATGGTCTGCTATAATTATCCAAAATAATATACATATGTAAATTATGTTTGCTTTGCATAACATGAGTACATTTTTAAAAAGAGAACAAAACCCCTCCTACCTAGTATTTCTAAGGTTAAAAAAAGAGGAAAAAAAAAGATAACACCTTTCTCTCTGCTCCAATGAAGCTGGAGAACACGACGCACATGAAGATGTTCATAGCTTCCTGAAACTTAGCAGTGCCTTGGTGGCACACCTCCATCTGGAAATACCAGCCATCCGTCTGCCAGTGTAGGTGGTGACAGACTGAAACATTTGCACTGTTTGCAGGCAGCTCCTGCTCACGAAGGAAGTCTCGCTGCTGCTCACACCCTGCCTTCCTTGCGTTGTCCCCTGTCTAGAGGACAACTCTTCCTCACCAATCCACAAACAGAACTGCTACCCTACAGCCCAGGCATGGCCGCAGAACAAGCTACCTTTCCTGAGAGGACAGCCTGGCTATCAGAGCAGCGCCTGATGTGCTGCCGGAACAGGCTGGGCTCAACCCTTTACGGAGCAATTTTGTCAAACCCTGATCTTCCCAGCTGATCCAGCAGCGCTTCATACGGCGTGTGTTGATACCACTGAGACAAGACGCGTTGAAACCATGGCCCTCGCAACCTGGAAGCGGCCGGTCTCCCCCGCAACCAAACTCTCGATCGTGTTTAGGATTTAGGGATGTTTTTTTCTGGTGACTGACCTACAACTGCTGAATTCAACAGGCCTCAGAGCACCTTCCTCTAAGCAGGCCCGCGTGCCCGGCAGCCATCCCACGCTGCCCCGAGAGGACGAGCGTTGCACAGCCCCCCCAAAACCCGCCGCTGGCGGCCGGGACAGGCCCCGTCCCGCCAAGGGCTCCCGCCGCCCCGTCAGCACGAAGCAGCCCGGGCCGGGGCTGCCCCTTCCTCCCGCCCCGCGCCTCAGGGGAGGGGGGATCCCTGCCGAGGCCGCTCTCCTGGCGCCAACGGCCGCCCTCGGGCAGCCGCGAGGGGAGGGGAGGGGAGGGGAGGGGAGGGGCACGGCAGGCGGCGGCGCCGCCGCAGCCGCCATTGCCCCGCGACGGTGTGCCGGAGGGCGGGGGAGCCCCG